>JAACJT020000064.1:15311231-15323266 GCA_009936485.2 Gymnarchus niloticus | reverse complement strand
GATGAGATGGACAGACAGTGTAGTGGAAGCAATGAACATGAGTTTGGGCAGGCTTCGAGAGGCGGTGGAGGACAGGGAGGCCTGGCGTGCTGGAGTCGCGAAGAGTCGGACACGACTGCATGACTAAACAACAAATTCCCGAATTTCCCTATGGGAGTTAATAAAGTATCAATCTACAAGGATACTTGTGCTGTCTAACACAGGTTTTTGTTTCCCTGTTACAGCACCACTGGGGGGGGCACAGGAGGCTTCTCACTGGGGGGGCTAGGCACTGCCACCACCAATACAGCCACAACTTCACTGGGCCTGGGAGGGGGGCTCTTTGCACAGAAGCCCACCGGTGGCTTTTCCTTTGGTCCCTCAGCAACAGGTACCAATTCACATACAGCCGATACAAGCCAGGGTACAAACTGTCCTGGGGGGGGTTGCCTAAGACATGGTACAGACTGACACATGGGGGTGTAAGCCAGGGTACAAACTGTCCTGGGGGGAGGGGATGCCTAAGACAGGGTACAGAATGATATGTGGGGGGTGTGAGTCAGGGCACAAACTGTCCAGGGTAGATGCCTAAGACAGGGTTTGGAATGACATGTACTCTGTTTCCCTGTTTATAGGCACTGCTGCACCAACCGCAGGTCTTACGCTGGGTGAGTTCTGCTGCTGTGCATGCGTGTGTTGTCTTCTCCCTGTTACCCCACTCACTCTCTCATGTCCTAATTTTCCAGCCACCACCACAGCTCCAGGTTTCAGTCTGAACTTTAACAAACCCGCAGCCTCGGCCACACCCTTCTCTCTGACGGCCTCATCTGCCCCTACCGGCCTGGCGCTAAGCTCCACCCTCACTTCCACAGCCCCACAGGCCGCTTCAACAGGGGGATTCACACTGGGCGGTTCCACACCTGCCTCAGGCCTCTTTGGCAACACAGCCAGCACTGGTGAGAACCACCCCCTGCAGTGTGTGTGTGTGTGTGTGTATAAGGATGTCCATGTGCCTGATGCTGGTGCTTCTGCCCTCCCTGCTACAGGTTTGGCTCAGCCCTCTCTTGGACTAGGGCTGGGCTTGGGGGCCCTGACATCGTCTGCCTCTACCTCCAGCACCACGACAGCTTCTAGCAGCATCGGACTTGGGGGAGTCGACTTCAGCGTCTCCTCTGAGAAAAGCGACAAGTCATCTGGGGCTCGACCTGAGTAAGCAGGGCCAGGCCGTACATGGACCCCTGGGGGCTCTGCCCAGCTGCACACGAGCCCCTTCTGTTAATGTTGAGCTGAGCTGTTTCTGTTTCAGGGACAGCAAAGCCCTGAAGGATGAGAACCTCCCTCCAGTCATCTGCCAAGATGTTGACAATTTCCAGTAAGTGCCATGCTCAGATGTGCCGCCTTGTCTGATGCCTCACCTCCCCTCCTACCCATGCCCCCTGATGCCTGGCCCTCCCCGACTCTCCTAACAGGAAGTTTGTGAAGGAACAGAAACAGCTACAGGAGGACATCAGCCGCATGTCATCCAAGGCCATGCTGAAGGTGCAGGACGACATCAAGACCCTGCGGCAGCTGCTGTCGGTCAATGCCAGCGGGCTGCAGAGGAACGCGCTGGCCATCGATAAACTGAAGATGGAGACAGCGCAGGTACGCCCCCCACCTGAGTGTGGCGTACGTACGATCCCTTGTGCTTCCCCACGTATGACATGGACCGGTGGATGTCTGACTTCCCCTGACAGGAGCTGAAGAATGCTGACATCGCCTTGCGCACACAGAAGACCCCCCCTGGCCTTCAGCACGAGAACACGGCCCCCTCAGAGTGAGTCTGACCTTCTGATTGGCTTGCGCTCCACACCTTTGTCGTTGGATTAGCCAGCACTGGGTGCTGACATCCCGCCCCCTGTGAGCAGCTACTTCCGAAGCCTGGTGGAGCAGTTTGAGATGCAGCTGCAGCAGTACAGGCAGCAGATCGAGGAGCTGGAGAACCATCTGGCGGCTCAGGGCAGTGGCTCGCACATCACTCCTCAGGGTACGTGCTTGCCCCCGTAGCCCCTCTGACATCCCAGTTGCCCCTCTGATGCCTCCTTTTCCTCTCTCTAAACAGATCTGTCCCTGGCCATGCAAAAGCTCTACCAAACGTTTGTGGCTTTGGCTGCGCAGCTGCAGTCTGTGCATGAGAATGTGAAGGTGAGTCTGGGGTATTGGGAATCCACCTGGTCGCATGGGTTAGGGTCTTTGCTGGAGTCTGACGTCCTGTCTGTCACTCCTCAGATCCTGAAGCACCAGTACCTCGGCTACAGAAAAGCTTTCCTGGGCGACTCTACGGATGTCTTCGAGTCACGCCGCACGGCCAGCCGGAAGTGGCAGACTGCCCCCCACATCACCACGGGCCCCACCCCCTTTGGCGGCGTTCCCAACGCAGCGGCTGTTGCCATGGCTGCCACGCTAACACAACAGCAACAGCCTGCCTCAGGTCTGACTGCATTCAAGTTATAGACTGAGCTCTGAGGGAGGAGGGAAGAGAGAGGAGACAGAATGGGTGGGGGAGAAAGGAAAGGGGGTTAAAGGTGTACGGTGTACTGTGGTGTCTAGCTCCACCTCTCTGATGAAGGGTTCGGGACCCTGGGCTGCCCCTTGGTGGTGTGTCTTCTCTCTCTCACTCTGGATCCACAAGCCCATGGGAGTAGAGGCTGACTGTAAATGAGCCCTCCTTGACTGCTGCCGCCTAGTGCTGTTCCTGGGGGTGGCTGGGACTGCAGCAGTAAGCTGTGCTTCAGATGTAAGGCTGCAGGTGGTGTGCTGATAAATAAGCAGATGAATTTGGCTTTATGTCTCATTAGTGCACTTCTGTTGTACACTTGAACCTCTTAGCCTGCTACAGTGAAATTTCAGTTAACTTTTGGATGTGTGTGAAGGGTCCATCGTAATAACAAACTTGATGGGTCATGAGCATGATCTTCACAGGATCGTGCTGTGTGTCAGCGGCCAAAGCAGTTGCTTCTATGGGGCCCCTGCAGCCCCATAGGGAAGGCCTAATAACTGTGGGACCTAAAAAAAAATCCTCTAATGTGACCCCCCCCCCCCCCCCCCATGCCTTCTCCTGTCTGATTGCTGTGTGCCATAGCAGCCATCTGACACTATGCCACAGTTGACCTCACTCGTCTTTCGACGTGGTAAACATTTACACACTGAGCCACCTCAGCACTGAACCCGAATCTGTTTCCTCTATATGAGTGATGTGTGCTTTGCCAGTTGGGCTGTGGGTGGACTTTCTCCACTATGGCAGTCTTGGCCTCTGATTGCTTCTCTGCTACTTGGACCCACCCCAGGGTTTGAAAGCCCGGAACCTCAGCCTTGTAGACTTCTAAGTTTGTGCACATGGGCCCTTTGAGCACTTGCGTATTGTAGCAGTTGCCATGGCATAGTTTGATTATGGGCTGTGAGTTCAGTTGACATGAGCCTATCCTGTTACAAACAAGGGCTTTAGAAATGGCAGCTTAAGGCGTAAACAATCAGTCTTTCGAGTGCATTGTATGGGAGCCTCGTGGAGCTGTGTGTGTGTGTGTGTGTGTGTGTGTGTGTGTGTGTGTGTGTGTGTGTGTGTGTGTGTGTGTGTGTGTGTTAATTAGGTTCCCCCGTCTCAGAACCCCACAGCCTGGGCAGTCAGGCTCCTCTGCCATGGCCTGAACCCCTCATCCCTGTTTCTTCTGAAATCAGCGTCTTCCCTACACCCATGCGTTTGGGCCACCATGTCTCTTCATTGCTCCCAACTGAAGTGACTTCTCCTTTTTCTCGGTAATCAGGGTGCTCCTGTTCACTGTTAGCAGTCGTTGCCATGGAGACACCACAGCAATAAGTGGTTCCACATGTCCGGTGGGTCCCTGTCCCTATCGGTGATACTGTCTGCTGCCTGCTGTGTCCGTGAGGATGGGTACAGGAAGGGATAACACAGTGTGCATTGTTCAGACTGTAGTTATTGTTGTAAACCCCTGGAGGTGCTGCACTTATATCATCCTGTCTGTAGTTTAGCTGGGTTCTGTAGCTTTGGACCCCCAGACAGGATCTCAGCTGTCACCTGGTTGGTTGCCGTGACAGACACTGGAGATCAGTGGAGTCCAGGATTGCTTATGCTGTGGGTTGGTTTTGGATTCCTGCATGTTCAGGAGATCCTGTTCAGTGTTTGTGTTCTTATTTAAGGGCTTCAGTGTTTGATTCATAGATTTTCACTAAGGACAAGTCACAGATGGTGACTGCATTACCGTGCCATGTCTGTCCTCAGCCGGTCCTGTTCTCTAACCTGCTGCTCTCGGCTCTTAGTCCACTTGTTCCCTGATCGCTCTGACAAAGGGACCTCATGTTCCTCAGAATTTTTGTCGGTTACATTTGGCCTTTCCTTGCTCCAAAGCCCCTAGTGAATGTGGTTCTGGCTGTGGCCCTCATAGAGATGGGCCTTGCAGCACATCTGCAGTAACCCCGTCTGGTCCCTGGCCTCAGGTTTAGCACAGGTTGCTCAGAATAAGAGGATCAGAAGGAGGTTTTGTTCATGTGCTCTTACAGCCAGCTCTCTTGGGCTGTGTTTGTACTGTAGTTTTTTTTTTTTTTTTTTGAGGTGACCATGTTTGCTTGTTGGCATGCCTTTAAACTCCTCGCATGGCATCCGCAGAAGGCGTCCGCAAAGACGTCCTCGGCACCTTCTCCTCCATTATCAGTTCTGTCTCCAAATGTATGTCGTGTTTCCTGTAAGTGAATCACTGCTTTTAAATTGACAATAAATTGATGGAAAAAAATCACTTTGTCTTGGGTTTTTTTTTTTTTTTTGACTGATTGGATGGAATCAAAAACAAGTTCCTGATGCAACTTGGCATGCCCTGAGTTGCAAGATGCAAAATATTTTTTTTTTTATTCCATGAACTTGGAATTGGCAGAGAAAATCAGCTGAAGGAAACACGAGACATTCAATTAGGGGGTGAACTTAGACTGAAGCCATGTGTGCAGTAGACGATAGACTTTCTGCCGCGCCATTGCCTTGGGGGGCTAGAGTAGAGAGCGGCAGTGCACAGCATCTGTGGAACGGACAGCCAGTTTGGAAGGGGGGGGGTAGAGCGGCACCGCACGGGGTGTGTGGGACTCAGACCCAGTGTCGTTGGGGGGGGCCGGGCGCGGGCTCGAGGATGTGTCTATATATGTACATTTAAGTGTGGCAACTCCTAAGGGATTGTTTCTATGGAAAGAGAGGAGGACAACACTGTAACACAACCAAGGGCTTGACCGGGGAGCCTCAATTTAATTTGGATGGCTCCGATAGCCTGAAATGTTGATCCACACTGTAGTTTATCCTGGGCAAAGTTGGGGGGGGGTTACCTTGAGTTATAGTCAAACCCAAACACAGAGGAGCCAAACTACTCCAACGATAACAGTGACCACGCCAGAGAAAGGTACCAATTTGGAAGGGCAGGTGCACCACCACCCAGGTTAAGTGACGGGAGATTTCATGGTATCCCTTTAATTGTCAGGCAGCACTCAGTTCTCTTGTGCGCCCAGAGTGACGGACCTGTTACTGGAAACTGCATGGATGCTGGCTTAAACAAATGCCATGCAAAGGACCTTGGGTGAGGAAAGACAGACAAGCTTTTCATGTCAATCCCTGGTAGGTGTTTTTTTGGGGTGGGGTGGTCTGGGCAGGTGGGCTGGCTATGGGAAACGTCACTGACACGTCTACACTACCAAGACGTCAGACGGCAGATTCCACACAAACAGGAAACCCACCCACTTCAAAGTCCCCTGTCCCACGCTCGGTCCACCCTGACGGCATTTAACCTGTCAAGCAAAGGCACACATTCCAAAGGATGAGGACCCATGACGTTTTGGGTCGCCACTCATCTATCTCAAAGGGGGCGTTTGGTACCAACATGCACCTGAACTGACCACTTAACCGAGTTTCACTTCATTTAGGTCCTGAAAGAAAGAGCACTGCCCTGAAGCACTTCAGAAATACTTAACCGTGGACACACCAGTTAATGTCAAAGATAAGAGTCACCAAGAAGCAAAATGTGGGGGCCCAACAGACACCTCTGCTTGGGAAAAAATGTGCAAAGCAGTTACCATGGTGACTCACCCACATCCCCAGATACCCGTAAAGTACCCAAGTACCTGGATAACTGGGGGATGAGATAGTCCAGGGAAAAACCCTTCACTGTAAGTACAGTAAATCTGGGGAGTTTTACCATCAGCCTCCTGAGCCTTACAGAGACTCAGAAACTGGTAACATTAAATTAGCTTTCTCCTGGAACAACAGTGAGGACAGTGAAGGTCTGTTCGCCAGCTGTCCTGTAACCCTGATGGGGTGTGTGGTTTGGCTTGGGCTCCCAGCCACTGATTGGAACTGTGGAATGCCACTTCATGTCATTTCAGAGGACACTACTGGATTCAGTCTCTCTCTTTGTTAGGGTTCCCATAAGCTGGGATCCAAACGGAGACGGAGGATCTGCTTCACAAATGGCTTTTATAAGGTTGACCAGGACCTGGGATACTAATTTGCTAATCAGGTACTCTTATGATATGCTATGGATATATGTTTGTAAACGTATTAACCGAGCAGAATGGAGAACTAAGCAAAACATCAAAACAGGTAATGTAAAATTTAACAGATGTATATTAAACCCAAAACTCAAGTTTAAAATTTGAGATGCACTCCCCCGACAATTCAAGAAAGGCCATTTTAGACAGGAATAAACCATTGGACATGAGGCTTACAAACCAAATTTGGAAATAAGTCTTAAGAACAGAAGCGTTTGTGGTGTATAGGGTTAAAAAGCTAAAGTAAGACATGAAGAGATGAACCCCGTGAGCACGTCACTGAAGATCACCAGGTCACCACATATCCCGGCCCATGGTGCAAAAAAAAAAAAAAAAAATCTCCTGACACAAACTTGTCTGAGACAGAAACATGATGGGATTCGGTGTTTCGGCTAACCACGTACCCTCAGGAACACCGCAGTCCAAGGCGGCCCCACAGAAGATGACACGTCCACCAAATAAACAGATTATGGCCCAGTCCCATCCTGCCGTTTTACGGACACCACTAAGGGCACGCTTTTGAAAGTCTGTTTATTCACCAAGAAATTAAAAGCTCCAAAATAGACCATGACACCACCTCCCCCATGACAAGGTATTTAGCTCACACATGGAGGACATGGTTAATTAATCATAGATGTGCTGACTTCAGTATCACCCAGGCTCAACTGACGATAAAAATCATCTTTGGGTGGAAAAGACCCTCACAGAACATAATTAGCAGGTCAACTTCAGCTTGGCCAATAGCCATGGAGAACAGAGAATCTTTGGCCAAAGCCTTTACGAATGCAGATCTAATACATACTGATTACATACCCATCACAGCATCTTTCCGTAGATAGATAGTCCTCTAGCTATCCAGTTTTCAAAGCACCGACACAGATGCCACTTTCAAAGCCTCGACACACACACTTAAAGCACAAAAGATATCCCGCACACACACAGACACACGCGCATAGACACAGGCTACCGGGTAACCGCAGCAAAGGCAAGGACAGCTGCCTGACCCACAGGACCTACATCTTACCTTCTCTTTTCTCCACAGCTTAAGGCAGCAGGAGCCCCAGAGGAAGAGGTCCCCGACCATGGCGGCCGTGTCGCCGAGTCTTGCCCGGCCGTTTCACCGAGAGCGAGAGCAGCGTGCTGTCAAAACAAAAACGGCCGACCGCGGCAGCAGAAGGGAACAGCCCACGCTGCCGACGATGAGGTCATCTCTGAAGTGCTGCCACACCCCCCACCCCCCTCGCTCTCTCTTCCGGCCCCGCCCACACAGACGCTCGCTGGCTGCCTCTCCAGCTTCTTTAACCTCCCCCCTTGCCACACAAACACGCACACACCCCAACCCCCCGCCAGGTCGTCTAACGAATGAAAACTGGCTGAATAATAAACAGTTTCCCTTTCATTCTGCATGTCATTCCCACTCCGTTCCTGGTGTTTCTTCTAAAGAAAGAGGAGGCTTTTTTCTGGAGAGCCAAGGCTCTCCTCATGGCCGTGGCAAATTCTCAAAGTGCCACGTCCTCCCACAGTCTAACACAATGGAAACAATCAGCGTCTTGGTGGGACTCTGATAACAGACCACCAGAAACCACCTTCTCGTGGCTCCAGGAACACTGAACTCCTCCCGTGGACGTTATAAGGCACACCAGATTAATAATACAGTAGCCATCACAATACTCAATGTGATTATTTCCTCAACGGCTACAATCTCAGCAAAACACCCGGAGGAGACTATTTATAGGCTTCTGTGAAACGGCAGTCTCATAGCGAACATGAGAGGGGCCTGGTCTTAATCGATGATTTCCGGCCGCATGGGTCAGCCTGATACTTGCAAGCCGCCAGAAGCCATCTGACATGGCTGATATTTATAGGCCCGGGCGGGGCATCGGCAGCACTGCCTGCTGGACCTCCCAGCAAATGCGGGCAGGGTGAGGGGGGGGAGGGAGGCTCGAGCACAGGCCGGGTCTTTGCAGGTCTTCCCTGAGTCTTCGACAGGCTCACGGAGAGCGGCAGTGAACCGCAGCATGCCTCGCGAAATAGGAACAGGCGTGACAGAATAACGATCAAAAAAAAAAAAAAAGGAACTACAGTGAGAATTCTGGGCCACACACAGAAACAACAGCATTAACTGGCCCATCAGGTACTGTAAGTTCTACTCAAAATTTACATTTTTTTTCTTTTAAAGGAAGATTTGATTTTTAAATGCACGTGGTGCAAGCCTATGTATGAGCAACTTCGTTCGTCTCCTCCCCTGGTGGGGAATTCTACTACACGGCCTGAACAGCCTCTGTTACACTCGGGGCATTTTTTGTTTCATTTCGGAGGAAGTACACTTGCGAAGTAGGTGGTTCCCACCACGAAAGGTGTCGTCATGCCAGCCTGCCCTGTCACGAAATGAGTGTGAGCGTTCGTGTGACACCTTGATTACCGGGGTAGAGAGTTAACGCCATGCCACTTACGCCGGGCCCACCAGCCTGTGGGGACACCACGCGTACATTCATAACATGCTGTGACAAGTGGGGACGTTATTTTGTATGGCTGTCATGGCGCTTATATTCTGATAATGTGGCATTCACAAAATCTCTTCACCCCGTCCGTCTTTTAGCAACATGCTTAAACGTTGCACACTTAGTGTTTCTAAACAAATCAGAGCTTCCAGAAGTTTCAGTTCTGGCTAATCAGTAGGTAGCCGGGTCAGTGGGCACCAGTGGCCGTGAATCGGGCTTGACACAATTCCTGCTTCATAAATCACGGCATAATTCACGTTCAAAAAGACCACAGATAAATCTACAGCCGCAAAATCTCTTGGCTAAACGTGAGCGAAGGACAATCCAAGATGGCGGCTGACGATGAGGCAGGTCCAGGACACCAGACACCTGTCATCTGTCATCTCAGCTCTGAGAACATCCTCCAACCTGAATCATTCAGCCCCCCCCCCCCACCACCATGCCTAATTCATGGAAACGCATCACACAATAGATGAGAGACGACCTGCTGTAAATAAGAGGGGGATGCTTTCAACAGTCTGGGAAATTAAGACAAGTTGAGGATGGTCAATTTACCACAGGCAGCACTGAGGGGGCCTAACTCAAACTGGATTATGTTAAATCACTGACCTGGAAGCTTCTCTGGGTCAAGCATCGTCCTCTAGGTGAAATATAGCCTGAAGTGCGAGGCAGAGGATAAAGTAACAAGCCACTTCCTGTGACGGCAAAGTCGCAGGTTGGAGCAGACCTGAAGACAGAGTCATTTTCACCCTGAGCTACCTCCACTGGTTGTGGATCTGGCATAGGAAAGTGTCAGCAGTAAGCACTGGGTGTCAACGTGATGCCAGTAAAATCCTCCAACCTCAACTCGATCTCCAACTGAACCCCAGATCTAAGGAATCCCACTAAGAGCCATCCAGCCCCCATTCCAGGAAAGGTGTGTGGTTGACCACACTGCATGTTCTGGCACAACTGAAGACACCTCCTCCTTATAACAGCTGATTTTCATCATGCAGCACATCATGGGGCTTGATGATTTAGTTTAAAATAGTTTAGTAGTGAAAAATATTAATAAAAAATAATGAAGTACAAATTCAAGTAAGGTTCCAGCAAAAGCGTGGTTTGTCACAAACGCAGTTTCTCAGCTCACCTCCCAAACCCTCTTCCCCCTTTTTAATAATAAATTCTCCATCGCATCCCACATCCTGGGCTGCTGGACCTGTGGGCCCGTTCCCAGGGTGGCACTAAACACATGTGCCAGACTGGAGTAACTCAATCCGGAAAATGAGAGCTGCCTGATGGATGGTGGGCAGGCAGGCTGGGCTCCGGTGTCACTGACTCCCTGTAGCCTTACCATGATAAGGCCTGTGGTGATAGGCTCTGAGCAGCCATGACAGAGCTCCCCAAACTTGGCCCAGTAGTCCTTCTTACAGAAGAGAAGGCCGTCCTTCTCATAGTACCAGTGAGACAAGGAGGCACCGCACTCGCAGCACCTGGGGAGAGATGGGAGGGACACAGTCAAGAGCAGACATGGACCAGTATGACAAGCTTAAGCAAAAATATCACGGTATTGAGATTACTGTGTATTGCTGTCACACCAGAAAAAAGGAAAAAAAAAAAAACATCAGTATCACGTAATAACATGAAAAGTTTGTTATAACAATATACAGTATTTTCACATTATAATGTGATAATTTGGTGGTCGGACTCATTCTTCTGTACAGCCCCATGCATTTTAAAATCCTTCTTAGAGCGTGGATACTTGTTACAACGTCATCCACCGTATTCAATGAGAGCAGAATCTCGCCGTGTCTCAACCCAAACATGAAACAGAACTTGATTAAATCATGTAAATGACTCATATTACCCAGTTTATTCTCCATACCATAGATTCAAATGAGTTACGTTTTAACAATATAAATGATTACGTTATAATGTGAAACTTCATGTTATAATGTGAAAAATACATTTGTTATAACAAACTTTTCACATTATGTCATACTGATTTTTTTTTCTTTTTCTGGTGTGGCAGCAATACACTTCTGTAGGTAACAGCTCTAAAATGAACAACTTTTTTCTATTGAACAAAATCTATTTTATTTTTAAACAACATATAGAATATTTGGAAGATTAGTGAACGTGTATGTCAAGTTAAAATATTCTTTTAAATAAAGTTAAAACAAATGCAGTCCCTTAAGGGAGCCTAAACCTGCAGCTCAACAAGCTCAGAACATAAACTGAATTCTTTTCTGTAAAAAAAAAAAAAAAAAAAAAGTATAGACGGGATACCACCCAAATACTAAAGTAGTGCTAATTCTGCAGAAAATTCGTACTTCTCTGCTCTGTTGTTAGCTAAGTTAATTAGCCATGTTATGTGCCTCGGCAGCCATTTCACCAATGCTAGACATGCTAACTCTCGTAGCTGGTTCCAAACGTTCATTTCAAGACAGCGTCACAGAGGGTGATGGGTGCTGCTCCCGTACATGTGAAATCATATTTGAAGTATTGCCTCCTCTGGCAGCCACTCTCCGGATTACCTTCCCCCTCCAATCCATGGCCGTCTGTTTTTTCGGCACCCGAAAAAACACCACCATAAGTGAAACCAAAACAGGCACAAGAAAACGTGGCAATAGTAATAAAAATAAGGCCTAGGCACCTTGTTTTCACCTATAATTATGGCTTCTGCCGTATTAACGGCAGGCAGAGACCGGGGTGCTGGTGGCATTAGGAGTTAGAAGAAACCAGCGGTAAACACGGTTCATCAGGACCCCAGCACTACGCCGTACGTGGTACTGAAACCAGACCGTGGGAGCTATGAAAGAAATCCATCAGTGAGGGACCGGAAACATGAAAAACTAATCCTTTAATTGGAGATCCAGGGGTGGGTCACCTTTCCCTGGAAGATGGACTGGTCGATGGGGGGGGGGGGGGGGGGGGGGGGTGGGGGGGGGCGTGCCTATCCCCGCCGCACCAGAGAGCCAGCACGGGGGGCCGGTGCGAGGC
>JAACJT020000064.1:15274889-15296948 GCA_009936485.2 Gymnarchus niloticus | reverse complement strand
TAGCGGAAGCAATGAACATGAGTCTGGGCAGGCTTCGAGAGGCGGTGGAGGACAGGGTGGCATGGCGTGCTGTGGTCTATGGAGTCGCGAAGAGTCGGACACGACTGCGTGACTAAACAACAACAATAATAATATATTGTATTCCTATAGTATTGTTTATTTAGGCAATTCTATTCTGTCCCCTACCCCTACTCTTTGGTTCCATATTTATTATCGGAGAGAATTCACTAAGTCTGATTTTTTGTATGTTGCACTTCCATGGCTAATAAAACTGATTCTGGTGGGTGAAACAGCACAGAAATGAGACTATCGCATGTGGACAAGCTGCTTTGTCCTCTTGTAGGGACGATAGTCCTCATTGTCGGAGAGCCGCTGATGCGGTTCCCCAGGGAGAGTGAGGCGAGGACCCTCTCATTCTCACTCCCATTCCCCCAGGAGGACCCTCTTTGTTCTCAAACTAGGCTCGTACCAGTTTGCGCTGCTGAAAACTATTCTGAGCATCTTGTCCATCATCCTATCAACCAACGGCAACTTTGACCCCGCCGATGTGAGTATCACCATGGTGACACGCCGGCCTCATTTCTGTGTGGACAATCCAGAGATCTACTGAAACGTGGCATGCCCCCAGCTGCATGTGACAGGAGCCGCCATCTGGATCGGGCCGTTCACGGGTGTACTGACCATTATCGCCCTCTGGCCGGTATCCATCCTCTTCATACACCTGCGTAACACCCTGCGGGACCTGAAGATCATCCCCAAGTACGCCATGTATCAGGTCAGCCAGTTCGCCACCCCCTTGGCCGCTCTGGAGTCTCAGCCCTGCCTACAGCATCCTCTGTGTTTCCCTTCAGTTGGTGCTAATCCTGAGCCAGCTCCAGACAGCCATAATCAACATCTTAGCACTGAATGGCACCATTCCCTGCTCACCACCCTTCTCTTCGCGGGCTAGAGGATACTGTAAGAGCTATGTTATTTCTCACTCTCTTCATTACATGATGCGAAGTCAGGGCCGTGATAAAGGCACAGGACAACAACTGAGACAGGATTTTATTATTCAAGATGCAAGACTTTGATGCAGGCGCTGGCCCTTTAACAGTTGACCTTTTTGACCTCTGACCCCCATGTCCCTCTACAGTTATGAGCCAGCAGCTGCTGATCGTCGAGATGTTCGTCATCACGCTTGTGAACCGCCTGCTGTACCGGCGCCGATACGGGCCACTCCCCATGCATCCACACGTGGGCAAAAATGGGGAGGAGCAGGCAAAGGTTGTTCTGGAGACAGAGCTGGGACACACCATGGCATGATGTCATGGGGTAGTGCTGCCGCAAGCCCCTCCAGTGTGAAAAACTGTGCATTTATATTTTTACTGCGTATACAAAACATCTGTTCAGAGTTACTCTGCCTCTGTCCTGTGGTTCCACTGGTCTGTTCATGAGCACCTGGCTGGTCCTCATGAGTCTGAGTATCATTTGGTAGTGAGCATTCCCTTAAAGCATGAAGCCTCATGACATACAGTAAAGGATCGCAGAATGGAAGTTCAGGCAACTTTCGCATTTACAGCAGGGCAAAGAGCAGAATAAAAATGGAGTCAGGGTCCTGATGCATGCTGAGGGTCTCTCTGCTGTCTTGTTATGAAAAACGAATTATTAATGAACAACAAAGACCGCAGAAATGTAACCAGGTGACAGAAATGTAGGCATACATAAATCAATGAAACTTATAACGATATAAAATGTACCCAGTGTAAAAAGTATTCGTAATAATGATCTACAAGTATTCCTAATAACGTGCTTAGGTTGGGAAAGGAACTATAAAGTGTAGGGAGTGAGGCCAAACACCCTATGTACCTGGCTGGAGTTTAATGACAATAGTCAGCATTAGCGGGCCATAACAGAGGGAAGCCTCATGGGAAAAACAGGACACGGGCCAAGGTGACGGTCTTGGCTGCTGACTCCCTTTGTGCACATCATAAGTAAACTGTTTTACATTATAATAAAGGCCTCCTCCTGTCTGTGTTTTAATAAGGATGAGGTTGGACTAAGTGTGTGACTTTTTTCTACAGCAGCCTCCATACACCTGTGTCACTTGAACAGTCAGTCGGGTTATGGATCCACACAGGAGGAGCTTTGCTGAAGGCCAGGTTACAGTTCCGTGGTCTTACCAGGCTTCCACTCTGTAGCCGTCTTGCTTGGTTTTGCTCTCGGGTCTTGATTGCCTGGCATCTTTGAGTGCTTGAAATGACGCCATGTTTTGGAGTCAGACCTGTTATTGTGATATCTGAATCATATTAACAGAAGTTGCAGAATTCTTTTAAGGCTTTAAACAGTTTGGAAAGGCAGGCCGCTCTTCCAAATGACTGACCTAATGGACATTTTTATTATTTTAATCTTTATACACTAATTCTGTGCCTGTAATTCATATAGATGGGTTTTAAATAACAAAGAGCAATGTAAGAAATGTGCTTTTTACAAATACAAATAAAAGTAGTGCTTTGTGAACAATCACAAAAAGTTCATACCAGTGTCGCAGAGAGTAGAAATATGGGAATTCACATGCTACGTGTTCACGACAACTTATACTATATCTTATGCGGGTCAGGCAGATGCATGATGGAAAAACGTTGTTTTCATAGTGTTCGTATTTGTTGTACAGAGCTCCTGTGAAGTACTGTGCAATGTCTGTGCAAGCACACGTCCACTGAATTCAAAATGAACTTTTTCAAACGTGGCTTCCAGTCGACTGTCATTTTGATTCCACAAAAATTATGGACTTAAGAGCGAGCAGTGTGGAGTATCCTGTGAAGGCGTTTAATCACTAAGAGGGTCCTTTGATTGACGTGTGTTTGAAAGCGACCGTCTCTCCACTGAGCTATCGCCGAGCTCTTACTTCACATGCGCGGCCCTACAACTGCAGGGTTACCCGCACAAACATCTCAGAGCCGAGGCATCTGTTAAACAGACCGTCAGATTGCGTTACAGGAGAGGCGCGCAGCTAGTGACGTAGTTTTAAAAAAATGGCGAACCATCTATGGCTATGAAGGCTCAGCAAAGCGACATCTGACTTCCTAAAATTTTATGCCCGCTTTCTACCAGAAAGCAAATCAACACGAGGCTCGCTGGAGGACAGGACCGATTTCCAACCAGCAGGTTTCATTCCCATCTCCCGCAAGCCTCACCCAATGAGCGTGGAGCAAGGAAGTCCGAGCAGCCAATGAGCGTGGAGCAGGGAAGCGCGGACAGCCAATGAGCGTGGAGCAGGAAAGCCCGGACAGCCAATGAGCGTGGAGCAGGAAAGCCCGGCGCAGGTGACGTCGGTGGGCAGCGAGTCGCTGCAGCGATGTGACAGCGGAGACCGCGTAAGAAATACGACACGCATGTTGTACATGTGTACAGTTGTGTTTACACTAAAGGTCTCTCTGTAAGACCCACCGGGGGGAGGGGACCCTAAAGGATGGAGGATTCCATACTGGAATCGATCTGACCGTGTCGCATAATTGTTCAATTAAACCGCCGTTATGAGGTTGTTCACATTTTTGCTAAAAAGATCCAACCCAAAGATAGAGTATTACTCGCGATTTTCACCCTCGCCGCTTTCCATTAAGCAGTTTTTGGATTTTGGTGAGTATGACGCTTGGCGATCCTGTGCCAGCATGTGTTTTCGGTTCAAGCCGCTTGTTGTGACTGTTGCGCTGCGTCGGTAAACCTGTTTGGAGATGTTCCGGTTTGGGGCCTTCCCACTTCTCCTCTGGATCTCTGATCGTCCACATTACAGTCTCCATCATCATGTATGTGTCTTTCCTTAATGTCTGCAGTCTCACGGCTCTGGAGATGCCGAGAATCGTTCATAGCCATGCCAGTCGCGGTAAGCGGCCCGGGCGACTCTTGGTCGGACAGATGGATCCCTTTCATCTCGACGGTCGCCGGGACTGCATTATTTATGTAAATGATCAGTTTCGGTTTTTTAAAATTGTAGCTTTATTGAATCCACGTACAGTGATTTTTTTTTTTTTTTTTTTTTTTTGTGGCGCATATCATGTCCATATCGTGCGCTGTCGTTTCTTTAACCATTTAAATCTGGTATGTTGTATCCAGAATCGTAGCAAAACATCCAGCAGTGATTCTGACCTTACCATACTCCTCAAGGGCAGCACCACCTGCTTAGTGAAAAGTTAGGGTATTAAATACATAAGGCTGGGAGCCTGGGATTGGTAGCCCATCTGACATACATGTGACCACTGAGAGCTAGTTAGGACTCATTTTGAATACCTGTGGGCACGTGTACCATCCCTGCTTCTCTGCCCTCTTTAAGGGTTCAGTTAAAGCAAAAAATGCTTCGATATCTGTCTTGTAGACATGCATAAACTGTCATAAGATATATAGGTGTAATGTAGGCATTCTGGTGGATTAAGCTCACAACACTCGATTTCCATCTGGGGGGCTAAGAATAGATGTTCGTTATCGCAGCCCCCCCCCATCCACACCTTCACTTGTGTACCTTGTTCCCTCACGTGTAGACTTGGCTGCTAGGTGTTCTCTGACCTCCCAATATAACCCTCATTTTGAAGGCTATTGAACATCAAGAGACAAGGCAGCATGGTGTGAGTGAAGGACAGAAAGGGAGTAAATGCAGTATAAAGAGAGACAGGTTGTCTGCTTGTGTGAGAGAGACAGGCTTCACTGTGACAGAGAGGGGGAGAGAGAGAGAGAGAGACAGGCTTCATGGTGACAGAGAGAGACAGGCTTCACTGTGACAGAGAGGGGGAGAGAGAGAGACAGGCTTCATGGTGACAGAGAGGAAGAGAAACAGGCTTCACTGTGACAGAGAGTGGGAGAGAGAGAGACAGGCTTCACTGTGACGGGGAGAGAGAGACAGGTTTCACTGACGGGGAGAAAGAGAGAGAGACAGGCTTCACTGTGACAGAGGGGGAGAAAGAGAGAGAGACAGACTTCACTGTGACGGGGAGAGAGAGAGACAGGTTTCACTGTGAGACAGACAGGCTTCATTCAGTAAGAGTGAGAGGGATTTCACTCTGTGTGTGTGAGAGATAGGCTTTGAGTGAGTGAGTGAGTGAGAGAGAGAGAGAGAGAGAGAGTTGCAGCCAGGGATAGACTTCCTGACCTCTGTTTTTGGTGTCTGACATCAGTCATCTTGCTTACTGCCTCAGGCCACGATGCGAATCCTAGCGGTTCGCATGTTTCTCTGTCCTTCTTTTTCACTTTCTTCGTATTTGTCTTGTTCCCCTTCTCTTTCTTCTGCATGCCTCCTCCTCACCTTCCCTGTCTCCTGCACCCCAGGGAGGGATAATGCATGTGAGAAGACGTCGTACATGTTCCTGCGGAAGGAGCTGGCCGTGCGGCTGGCCAACACTATGCGGGAGGTTAACCTGCTGCCCGACAACCTGCTGAGCCAGCCGTCTGTGAAGTTGGTGCAGAAATGGTGTGTGGGTGGGGTCTGGGTCGGGTGGATTTGGGGGTGGGGTGGAACTGAGGCTGGAGTTGAGGCAGTGGACTACCCAGCAAAGATATGGTCAGCGGGATCTTCCTGCGTCACCTCCCAGCATCCCCTACTGCTCTGAGATAATGTAGTTAAATATTGACCTGGTCATTTGGCACCAACCTGGCTGACTGTACCTCTCTGTGTGATCCAGGTACATGCAGAGCTTTGTGGAGCTGCTGGAGTACGAGGACCGGAGTGCCGATGACGCTCGAACCTTGAATGAGTAAGTAGGAGGTGGGAAGGCGTCTGGAAGCACCTAGAGGGCCCATGCTGTGCCGGCCCGCTTCTACACTCAGCGAGATCCTCAGTGTCAGAGCTGCGGGACAGTGGGGCTCTTTGGTGTGTCCCTTTTGGGGCTCTCCACAGTGGCCCTCTGAAGCCCATGCGATCCACTGATAGCCCTTCTTACTCAGCCTTGGGATCCATTGGGTCTGAAGTTGTTAACCTGCACACATCGCCTTCTCCAGCTTCCTTGACGTCCTGATCGAGATCCGGAATCGCCACAACGATGTGGTCCCCACCATGGCCCAGGGTGTGATTGAGTACAAGGAGAAGTTTGGCTTTGACCCCTTCATCAGCACCAACATCCAGTACTTCCTGGATCGCTTCTACACTAGCCGCATCTCCTTCCGCATGCTCATCAACCAGCACAGTAAGTGGCCCTCAGTGGGGTCTCCATTGTGTCTGCAGCTCTGAGTGTGAGTGCATGAGTGTTTAGGGGCTGCCGCAGTATCGCATGGCTCACCCCTCCCTGGGCCGGGCCCCTGTAAGCTGGATGTGGGCCTCTAGGCCTCAAGGTCTGTCCACAGCGCTGCCGTTCGGATCCTCGGTGAGGGAAGCTCACATCAGCCGTCATGGTGGAAATGTTGTCTGCTCTGATTCTGGTGGAGGTCCCTCAGGCCTTTTTTTCTCCTTACGATTCTTTCTTGTCTGCTTGTTTCTGCCAGCCCTCCTCTTTGGAAATGACACCAACCCGGCCCATCCCAAACACATCGGCAGCATCGACCCTACCTGCAACGTGGCCGAGGTGGTTAAAGGTCAGCCAGACGGCTATACTTGGCATCTGGGATTCCTACCCAGGCTGCCGAGGAGGTCTGGGCAGGGAGGGATCTGGACGGGCAGCACGTCCCTCTCTGTGCCATGCATGCGTATAAAAGCCTGTGTTTATTCTCACAGCAGTTTCTGTAAATTGGTCTGCGTTTGCATTCCCATCTCCCTGCTGTCTGACTGTCGTCTTTCTGTACACTGACTCAGATGCCTATGAAACGGCCAGGATGCTGTGTGAGCAGTATTACATGGGCTCTCCTGAGCTGAAGATTGAGGAGTTCAATGGTAATGCCCCCCAGGACAGACTATTTGTCTCACCCTCTGATTTTGCCGGGCCCTGAACCAACAACCTTCTAGTAGCTCTGGGTGCATGCTGAGCCGGCTGATTGTAATGTGGGTGGGGGGCGCAGCTGCTAGGGGGAATGGGGTCAGTGCTGCTTCTCCTGTGATTCTCAGAGAACATATACCCCTCCAGCCAAGGCACCCAGGAAGCCCATCCAGGTGGTGTATGTCCCGTCCCACCTGTTCCACATGCTCTTCGAGCTCTTCAAGGTAAGCCCCTCCTGCCCCTGCATCTCCCTGCCTGTTGGGTCCTTATACCCAACTTGACGCATGGCCTGGGTGTCTTCCTCTGCAGAACTCCATGAGGGCCACGGTAGAGTTTCACGAAGGTTGTTCAGAAGGGTTTCCCCCAGTGAAGGCGCTAGTCACCCTGGGGAAGGAGGACCTCTCCATAAAGGTCAGCACAGAAGTACAAATCAATCACATCACTGGGTTTCACTCAGGGAGCAATCACAGGCCCCAACGGTGCCCTTTGACCTCTGTACCTTCAGATTAGTGACATGGGTGGTGGCGTTCCCCTGAGGAAGATCGACCGCCTGTTCAACTACATGTACTCTACGGCTCCCTCTCCTAGCCTGCAACCTTCGCGGGCTGCACCACTGGTAACCATGCCGACTTGTCCCTGGAGCGCTCAGCTGTGATTGGCTGTTGAGTGTTAGCCACGGTTGGTGCATGTGAGCCTGTTCGTATGAGCATTACAGAACTTTCCCAAGCTGTTCGAGCTTGTACTAGATGTAATTTTGTGCTACAGACACATGACCACTCGTTGGCCCCCTCAGGCAGGTTTTGGGTACGGCCTCCCCATCTCCAGACTGTACGCACGCTACTTCCAGGGAGACCTGAAGCTGTACTCCATGGAGGGTGTGGGCACCGATGCCGTCATTTATCTGAAGGTGGGATGTACCTTCCCACCTGTCATCACAGACAGGACATGATTTTACCGTTCTCTGGCATCACTGTCATAACATGTTGATGAGAGCCTGCGTTTGGATTCCAGGCCTTGTCCAGCGAGTCATTTGAACGCCTGCCGGTCTTCAACAAATCAGCATGGCGACACTACCAGACGGGCCCCGAGGCCGACGACTGGAGCAACCCTAGCCGCGAGCCAAGAGACGCCTCCAAGTACAAGGCCAACAGATAACTGCCCCACCCCTAGCCTAGAGCACGTCGTTATGGTGACACCCCAGCCAGCCTTCCCCTGGATTCCTGGCAGATCCGTCATTCTGGTGATGGACTTCCTGTTGGGTCAGGATTTCTTCGTTACCCACGTCAAGGCCCTCTGTCGCCCCCTGTTGCTGTATTTCCAGGGATGTGTTGGCAATGCTAGTGTTTTGTTTTTTTTTTCTGTTCAGAAGTTTGCAAAGATGATGGAATAGTTTGCACCTTAGAATTGTCCATTTAACGGAAGTTAAAGGTCATTCACAATATCTAGTGTATGGATGAAAGATCATATACATGTGTAAATAGTTGATCTGTAGTATTAGAGTGAGATGGAGAGTCTTACCTGACGGGTATGATCATGCAGCCTCATGCACTGATCCATATGAAACCTGTGTAGGAGTGCTGATGATTTGTTACTTGGGGAATTGTGGGAAGGGGCAGAATTCAGAGTGAGCTCACTCGCTGTGCTCGCACTGATACCTGGAGCCCACATGAGTCAAGTAACCGTGGTTACACGCCTAGCCATGTGTTGGTGACCCCACCTACTGTGCGTCTGCCTTGGCACCTTATCACGCTGCGATGCGTTGAGTCATGTTTTGTAGGCGAGGTTTGAGGAACGTCGTAGACCGGTGGTCTGACAGTGCTCCCGTTTGCTGATCTTTGCTGTTTTCTTAATGCACTATAGATACATCTGCTGTACGCCTCTTTTCCTAATTACCTTTAGGCTGTGTAGAGTCCACTTAAAGGCCGAAACAAGTGTGTTTTTGCAAATACTCTGTACCTTACGTTTCGTTGTTTGTGGGACAAGCAAGATGGAATAAATTTAGTAGAATTCCTGTTTAGTTTTCCTGTTTAGAATTCCTGTTTTTGTTACTAATTTATTTAAAGCCTATTCCCAGAACATTCCAGTGAAGGAATAAAGACATCAAAAACTGTCAAATCTTTTCACCTATACAGCTTGACTCGTCAACTAACGCATCTTGATGGAACTCAAAAAAATTAAAACAGTAGGAGCTCCTTGACTAGTATACTGGATTTCAAATAAATTAATGTTCATTAATTTATTTGAAAACAATTAAGAAGAGACCCTCTGCCCCCAGGACTGCCACGGAGGGCCTCTGCCCCTTGGGTTCCACGTATCTGGGACCACCACGGAAGGCCTCTGTACCCCAGGGTCCCCGTACCCGGGACCACCATGGAGGGCCTCTGTCCCCTGGGGTCCCCGTACCCGGGACCGCCTCGGAGGGCCTCTGTCTCCCAGGGTCCCCATATAGTCAGCTTCTGTCATTTGTGAGTTGGCATCTTGGTCAGGGTTGCTGGTGACTCATTGGGGCTTCGGTTTTATCATGGTGAGCTTGGCTGATCATGCCTGATATTACATGGTCAGTACTCCAGAAAGGCAGGGGTTTCTGTTTTTAAAGAGGCGACACTGGATTCAGTATTTTTTTTTTTCTGCATAAAGTATTTTCTGCGTAACGTGTTACTTGTCAAACTCACTCCACCCTTATGTTGTACACAAGTTAAATTTTTGCAGGTGATTTTTAATTTTAGCATTATTCCAGCTTTCACAATGGTTGATATGAGGGACCCTTGGATTCGGTAGTGCAAGTAGAAGACAAGCTGTATGAGCGCCCTGCTGACCCAGTTAACCTGGCAGGGTAATTCCCCCCCCCCGGTGATGTGTGCCTGTTATACCTTCTACATAGTAGCACCCGGCTCTTATGTTACATCACAATAAAGGGATTTTACTGTTGAATTTCTGCAATGTTTGAGATTGTGTGTGGGAATGGGCATGGTGTTGGGGGTGGAGATTTACCCTGATTCTATACATGATATGGCAGGTAATTCTGCGTTTGGAAATCAGGACTTCTCATTTTCCTCCTCTCTGTTGCTTTCTGTTTTCTACTCCCTGGTCCTCCTGCTTGCTGTACAGGGGCCTGAGCAGGTCCAGATGAAGCTCTAGAGCAGGACGTGCTTCAATCAGGTGTTCCGGAAATGTTCTCTGCCGCGTTTCCTTTCTCACAGGGTTAATTTATACGTGCAAAATAAATGAATTACTGACAATTTTAAAAAGAAACATTTTATTTTAAGGACATTCAAGACAACCAGAGCCCAGATGGACATTTGTGGTCAAGTGAAAATCCCATCGTAAAGTGAGCATGTGGAGAACTGGGGGAACGTGTTGAGAACGTGTATCTGAAACTTACACGGAGAGCGTTCTTGGGTCATATTTCAATCAAAAAGTGTTCTAAAACCATATGCCTACGGAGTAGTGCGTGAACCAAAGAATGGGCAGAGGCATCGGTTATGACTTCATGTCGGTCATCCCTGACAAGCTAAACGAACAGTAAGCTGATGTGAGCTAAATTTTCTGAAATAATGTTCTCTTGATTCTACAACAGCTCTTCAGTACCTATCACGTGCTCACATGGACAGCTTGTTTTTTGTGTGTATTTTGCGGTTATGTCAGGAATCCACTAGACCTAGTCCGCCCTGACACCCCCCGTATCTGTTCTTTTATCAGACAGTATTAGTTTGCTGTATCCTTGTTTCATGCTGAACCTCCCACAGTGACATTCAGGGTCCCTTCATCGCCCAGTTTCCATTGTATGCTCTTCATCGTCCTAAACACAAGACGGCTGGAGGAGGACTCTTCAGGTGAGGAGAACCTTTTTGAGATGCGGGAGTGATGCTGGCATTAGGAAGAGTTCTGCACAGTCTGCAGATGTTTCTGTTTTCACTTCCTCTCATCAGTGTGGCACTCACAGCCAGCTGGTTAAGCAGAAATCCTGACCATCATTACTGAGCTGCGGTGTCCATGAGCCTCTCTGAAGAGAGCGGACTCTCAGGGCAGCACTACTTGTCATCATCATCCCCCTCACTCATGCTGCTGATGGAGGCTGATGCACCCTTGGGGGAGGCCGGCGGCCACTGAGAGGGAGGTGATGGAGAACGGGACGGAGAAAGCTCTCGTGTGGGACTGCCACTGGGGGACATTGCCTGGATCATACGGCCACTCCGCTCCTGGAACATCTGCTTCTGGAAGAGGAGGTGGGACAGACAAGGGAAGTGTCATTTTTTTGGGGTAGCTTGACATACATGTTGAGGACATACTAAGAGAAGTGAGGCATAAGGTCAAGAGCGTGCCTTGATTTATCCATAAATCACCGTGACAACTGAGGAGCACTGACAAACCAGCCAGGAAGGTGAGCATGAAGATAGACAGCTGGGACATGCAGGTAACCTCACCTAGCGAAACACTGGAGGCTCCTACTGTGGTCTTACCCAGGCTCCGTCAGGGTCCTACTGTGGTCTTACCCAGGCTCTGTCAGGGTCCTACTGTGGTCTCACCCAGGCTCCGTCAGGGCCCTACTGTGGTCTCACCCAGGCTCCATCAGGGCCCTACTGTGGTCTCACCCAGGCTCCGTCAGGGCCCTACTGTGGTCTCACCCAGGCTCCGTCAGGGCCCTACTGTGGTCTTACCCAGGCTCCGTCAGGGCCAAAGAGCTCCAAGAAGTTGCCAATGAACTCGCGTGATTTCTCCTCCCACTTCTGGATCAGATCATGACTCTTCTCTTCCACCCTGTTCACAAAGTGCTTGGAGCGCTCCTCCACAGTTTTCACCTTCTCTTTCATCTTGTCCACCTGGTTCTGCAGCCGGTACTTCTTCTCCTGTGATGGATGGAGGTCAGATGGATGGGGTAGTAAGTTCGGGCTCTCATCTTGCCAGAAACAAAGAGAACAGTGAAATAGGACTTATCTGGAGCGACACTCCACTGTCTGCAACAGATATCAGTTAACCGTCTCCCTGAGAGTTATTGCGCGTGTAGCAGACACCTTGATGGATGTGGAAGGAGTGTCACTCTTACACTGATGTAGCTGACGTTGAGCTCCTTGGCAGTGTACCCCCTCTGCAGGTTGCGTCTGGCATAAACGTCATAGTCCCGTACAATGCGGGTGATGATGTCAGATGTGGAAATACCTTCTGTCCTTTGGGTGGCCACAAACATGCCTGACAAATAATCAGGAGTCACAGGACAGCCCCATAATTCACAACGGCACCCGACCTCCAGCTTTCAGGGGCAGAAAGCCCTTCTGACACGCATGAAAGTTACCAGACTGATATGTCCATCTATGTCACACAGGTGTGTATTCCATCATTGGCTTCATCCTTACCTGCCTCTTTGATGTGCTTGTAGACATCCTCTGACCCCGCAGAGGAGTATGGGATGTCATCGTGAGCCACAAAATCGATCTGTGAAGGAATATGAGTTGGAGGACTCTCAGCATTGTGGGTGACTGTGCAAACGTCAGTCTGTGAACCTCACTGACCTTGTGTTTCTCCAAGAAGTCGGGTGTGAGGGTCCAGGGTGCATCTCGAACCACCTCATCAACGTAGCGACAGTGTCTGAGGGCCTCATAGCGCTCCTCCTCCGACATCACCGTGAAGCCCTTGTACTTGTGTGTGAGCTCGTCACTGCACACTGTCACACACACAACCAGACATTTTACTGTACAAACTTCGGAGTGTACATGTGTTTGTCACGGAATGAGGACATGCACACATACACCAGTGTGATTTGTTATCTTGCCTCCTACGATCAGGTACCCATTAGGGAAAAGGTTCTTGGCTTGCATCAGAGCTCGGGCGTGGCCTGAGTGGAAAAGATCAAAGATGCCATCTGCATAGACTCGTACTGGCCGGTCAGCTGTGGAGACAAGAGTAGAGGAACAGGAAGTGAGGATGGACACTGCAACACAGAGCTACTGGGGGGCGAGGAAGGACACCACACCACAGAGACATGGGGGGGCAAGGATGGACAATGCAGCACAAAGACTAGTTCTTCAGATGGACTGGAGGACAGAGAAGACAGACCTGGTGTCCCACGACGGGCCTGTGCAATGCTCAGCTTCTCATGAGGTGCACGACAGTCACAGCTGGCCTCCTTGGCGAAGATGGCTGGCTCCGTCAGCCTCTGGGTGGTGTCACAGTAAGATGTGTCAACAAGCAGAAGCACAGGGATTCGGGGGGGGGCAACTGCAGGATCTTCACCTTTGTCCCAGAACTCAGTTTCTAAGAATTACACTCAACTATTCATTTGATTACTCAAAGCATTACTTTGTGTTAAAAATAACTTTGTTTAATAGTAGTTGTGCTGATGATGTCTTAATCAGCTGAGTGTAAGGCATGACCTTGAGTGACCCCTGAGCACACTGAATGCCCGTACCTCTCAGCACGTGCTGCTGCCTGACACACACACATACTACTGAGCTCTTCAGTAAACCGATCTTAGGAAGACCTTTGGACTGCAGAAATTAGGAGCTACTGTCAATACCAGGGGAGAAGGATGGCTTGCAGGGGGCGCCTTCCCCAGAGTGCCAGACTGCTACATCCTAGGAGAGCAGGGGTTCCTGGGAGACAATGAAGCGGTGAAGAGAGGAGAGGTTGCCAAGGTGACTGAACTTGAAAGTACACACTTCCTGCCCCCCAAGGGGCATTACAGAAAAGAGTTCACTTAAGCGCAGTGTGGACCATTCACCCTCATCTTAACAGGCTGAACGACCCAGGGGAACTTTTGCTGAATTGCGTACAGAAACCACTTCCACCGAAAATAACGATTGTTGCTTCATGTGACTCCAAAGGTGTGTTTTATAAAGTTACAGCCAGAATGGAAACTCCTCACTGTGGATATGATAACAGAAACACAGCCTAGGCAACCAGCAGAGCCCTTTGATGAATATTAATGAGGAAACAATAGACTCAAACATGGCCGCGGGCACAAATTTCCAGGTTTTACTGTAGCTGCTTAGCCCTAATGCTGACTGTAACCTTCTGTCAGGTGGGCTTGTGGTGAGATTTCCAGAGCAGACATCCACCTCGCATCACGAAGGAAGCAGGAAATATGAGGGTATAGCAGAAAGTCAGAACTGCGTGAAGGTCTGTCCTCCTGCTGCCATCCTGGAAGTATCCTTGTCCCACTCGGCAATGCCATTGGCTCGAAAGTGTCTCCGCGTTCATCTTTTCAAGCATCGAAACATGCTGAGTCATGCGCTGGTGGACGCAGAGCACATGTGCACATGCCGGCATTTCCAGCATCCCTGACAAGGCGAGGAGGAGCAGGTGGGGATGGCTTATAGACACCTGCATTGGGGCGGGGCCTGGGAAACGCCCTGAAGAAGCTTAACCCCTCCTCCTCTTCTGACAGCCTTCAGCATATGCAGAGCGTAACACAGGAAGCGGCACCAGAACAACATTAAGTACAACAGCTAGCAAAACTCCAAATCTCCAGCCTTTAACACTCACCACGAGCCGGAGGATCAAACTGACTCAGCGTCAGCTCTCCAGGGTGCCGTTGTGCACCTTCCCCGCCCCTGTATCCCGTGTCGGACACGCCCGAATCACGCAACCCCTCGTCCCCATGGCCCTGACCCTCCTCCCAAACATGGACCCGGACTCACCGTGAGTGGCTGGGGGCAAGTGTGCTCCAGCTCCTCCATGCTGCTGGCGGGATGCTCATGGGAAGGAGCAGTGCGTCCAGCGGTCCGTGTGACTCAGCATCGGATGGCACCACTGCTGCTGCGGCGGCTTCTCCGGGCCCCGATTGAAAGAGCTCGTCTGTCACACCTCACCCCCCGTGCTCCTCCCGACTGACTCCGGCCCCTCCCCACCTCATTCATCCACCCCCCTTTTACTCCCGCCCCTCAAGACGCCCCAGAGAAAGGATAACGGTTAAACCCTGGCTTCACGGCACAGACCTCCACGTCCTGGCAGAAATAAACCACAATGACAACAACGAGGAGGACAACCCGATAGGAGGAAAGCAAAAGAAGGAACTAACCAATCAGGTGTGGACACTCCTAGCCAATTTGCATGTGGAGTGTTGATTGGTGAAATCAGCCATAGCACCACCATAGTGGAGGATGTTCCGGCTTTGTGGGAGCATCACTGATGCTTGTAGAGGAGGGACCTCCACCCTCCATTGTTCTGTAACCTTATGCAGATATGCTGTCAGTGGAAGGTTGCTAGGAGACAGCTCCTTTCCTTGTGTGATCCTTCTTCAGAGGATGGCGTCGGCATCTCTCTGACCTCTGTTAGGCTATACACACACCAGCCCAAATGAGCTCCTCAGCCTGTGCACTGCCAATGTTTGTAGAACCACAGCCACATGCTGACTGAAGTTTCATGCAATGCTGCTGCAGCATTGCTGCATTGACAGTATGATGCAACGTAGAGCCTTAGCATTGCCAGCGAGAGGTTGAGGATTGGAGGCCAGGCAGTAAGAATCCTGCTGTTAAGGACACAGCCTTGAAACCGACTGGTTGTTAGTTTAATTTTGATCAGTTTCAGAGTGATGAAGGTTATCCACAGTACATTTGTTCCAAGGTGCCTGTTATTTCTGAGAAGGCAACATATCCCCATGTTTGTGGCAAAGCTGGGAAGCCAATTCATCCCATTGATTTCTGTCCATAAGCTACCAGAAAAACTGTCTCATACTACAGCTTCGCAGTGAAAAACTCAGTCTGTAAATGTCACCAGCTAACGTCAGGTATATCGTGTTACATGACTGTACCATTTTCTGTATGTGTAAATTTTAGTCAGCTTTTAATAACCTTTGTTGAAAGCCTATAACTAGTTTTTCTAAGACATTGACAAATTCTGTGTAGTTTGTAAGATTGGTGGCAGTCATTTAATGTGCCACTAATGTCTGTTTGAGGGGATTAGGGATAGGGTATGCCAAGAGAGAGCATTTAGGGGCAATAAAAACTTTACATTCTGTTTTTACCTGCATAGCACAACCCCAGCATCTTATTGAGGTGTGTCACATGACCCTCCATTCTCCTACATCCTGTTGGTGATTTTGCTGGACATGCAAAAGCATCCTGTTGGGCTGTCATAAGGGACAGCATCACCTCACGAAATAACCTTCTCCAGATAGACGTTTTCTGGGCTGCTTTAACCCAATTTGCACTTAACAAGCCTAGTTTGGAACTGTGACCTCTGCTCTGCCTCTGGTGTGCTAAAGTGACAGCTACAGTGTAGTGACACAAATTCAAATAACAGATTGGGTTTGAAGAATTAAAGATTAACATCATGTCCTTACAATAAAATGTAATGTCTCACACACACCAACAACTGGTATATTTTAAATTACGATGTCATCAACATTTATCTTCAAAACATAACTGGAATATGAATTTTCCATGTACTTTAAAACATTTGGTCGTATAAAGAATAGGTTAGTAGGTCGGACCAACAGCGCCACCATGTGCCTGCTTTCAAAAACAGCAAAGCGCCGCCATAGGCGCTCGCACGCGAGGAAATGACGAGAGCACTGAAAGCGCGTATTCCATTGGTCTTTTTTCAGCACGTCACTTCCAGCGGGACGGTTTCCCGGGAAGACGATTTGGCGGGGAAAATTGTTGTTTTGGCAGAAAGTGTACGCGCGGCAGAGTGGATCCAGTCTTAGGAGATCCTAGCCATGGCTCCGGTTTCAAATACGGACAAGCAGGCGGAGAACGCAGATGACGGTGAGTGTCAGGGTCATTCGGGGGCTTCTCTCGGTCCGCTGTGTGAGTATTTTAGCCGGGCTTTCAGAACATATGAATGGCGCCGGGGGCTCTGCGGTTTAAAGTCTTCTCCTCCGAGCGGCTGTACCTGGTTGTATACCTGACCCTTTTACTGGCTAGTTCGTCTTTCCCTGAGTCACCAGGCTCGTCGTTAAACCGTTTGATGCTGTGTGGTTATACGTCCAGACGTCTGCTGAGCCTATACCGTTAGTCCGCTCTTGGTTGCTTAGCAGAAGCTTTCGTCCAGGCGATGAACAGGTGGGGAAAGCTTAGGGTCAGAGAGCAGCCGGTACCGCTGCAGCAGCTGGGGTTAAGGGGTCGACGGTGATGAGCTGGGGTGGGGGTTGGCGTGGTCCCCCGGGTCTGTCTCTAATTCTGATGTAAATGTCCCCCCGCAGATGTTGGGGATGAGTGTGGCCTTGCCGCATCACGCTCCCGGCGTGAGAAGAAGGAGAAGGTGGGCAGGAAGGCGGCGTTAGAGATGCTGAGGAAGGCGAAGAAGGGCGAGAAACTGAAGTACCAGGTGAGGGGTTGGTCGGTGTGTTGGGGGGTTGGAGTGTCACCTGGCTGCACTCCCCCGTACTCACGTTAGCTGGCTGTATCCCCGCCTGGTAGGTGGAGGAGGTGAGCAGTGTGTACGACGTGGTGGATGAGGAGCAGTACTCAAACATAGTGCGCGAGCGGCAGGAGGACGACTGGATCATCGATGACGGTCTGTGTCTGTCTGTACTGAGGACTTACTGATTTTCTCCCTCACGTCAACGGTGCGGTGAGTCACATGTTAAATGATGTCTATGACATCGCCCCCCTAGACGGTATTGGCTATGTGGAGGATGGGAGGGAGATCTTTGATGAGGACTTGGAAGACAACGCGCTGGATGACCGAGCTAAAGGTCTGTTTTTTCATCATTTGGGTGCGTCGGACTTTGCTGGGTGGTTGTGTCCTTTTGGCCCGCCTCTTGACTGCCTTCGTCGCCACAGGTAAAGACACAGGCGTCAAGGACAGGAAGACAGCGAAGCGTGCTGTCGTGGCCAAACCCAACAGCATTAAGAGCATGTTCATGGCCAGCGGTGTGAAGAAGGCTGTGGAGGTCAGTGACTCTGTACTAACCGTTGTATAGAGCACATAGGGGTGTGGCAACATTTACACACTCACAGGCCTGTGTGACCATGTTCTGCAGAAGGACGTGGACCTGTCCAGCGACACCCTGCTGGGAGACATTCTGCAGGACCTGCACTCCGAGGTAGGCTGACTCCATACTCTGCTATGGATGATGGTCACCGGCCTCGCCCACATTAACGCTCCCCCCTGCTGCACGCAGAAACCTGCTCTGCTGACTCCCCCTCCCATCGTTACTCTGAGGAAGAAGAAGGCTGTTGGATCTCCCATGAATCCCTTCTCAGTCAGACCTCAGACTCCTAAGGTACCTCTGCGTCTCCCCCCGTGCATGATCCCACTTACCGTAGCTTTGCTGTTATCATATTTCGGCTTGATCTTATTGTCATTTGTTGCTGTGTTGGAGGTATCTCAGTTTTATTGAACGTTGTATTGACCGGCTTGGATTTGAATTAGAAGCCTGTTTGACATGATGTATTTTGGATTTTAATGGATATGTTTTAGAATGATTTTAATTGTGTATCAGTTTAACTATTGGGGTGATTGGAATGTGTATTGCTTTGATTGTGTTTGAGTGTGAATTTTTATTTTTTTTTAATGATTCCAATTGTTTTACGGTATGTTTTAATTGATGTATAATAAAGATATTATTTAAAAAAAAAAAAAAAGCTTCACTGTGGGTGTCTGCAGGAAACTCCTCCTCCGGCAACATCAACGTTCAGACATGTGCCAAGGGTGGCACTGGCTGAGAGGTCGGTCCCTAGGCCCCCCTCAGCTGATGTCAGGAAGGTAAAGGAGGTGAAAACTGAGCCTGGTAAGTCTACCTGTCAGATGTTATGGATTTTGCCATTCTGGCCACCTGTGTGTGGGGCCTGTCTCTGCTGTGGGACGCTGGTATGCAAGAGCTTGTCTGAGTGTGAGATAATTATGATTGGTCCTGTCGGGTCTGTCCCCAGTGGTGTCTGAGCACAGTGCTGACCTGCATTTTGATGAGGGGGACTTTGATGAGCCCATGGATGTTAGAGTCATAGATGAAGAGGAGGAGGTGCTGATGAAGACTGAGATGGAGCCCAGCGTTAAAACGGAAGCACAAAGTGAACTTCAGGACTTTGGACTACAGTGAGTGTCAGGCTTGTGTGACGTTTGAGGAGCTAAACTTGTGTGTGAGCTGTACAATGCTGCCTAGTCCAATGACACCTGGGAATCTGTGCCCCCCCTCCCCCCACACACACACACACACACACACAAACAGCACCCTGGGCACGTCCTGCTGGGAGAACATCGAAGAGGAAGAGGAGTCACCTGTTGAGGTACAGCTGGACTCAAGACAGCTCCCCCTGGTAGAAGGGTCAGACGGGGAGAATGTGTTCCGCTTTTTCTGGCTGGATGCCTTTGAGGACCAGTACAACCAAGCTGGTGAGCCACACACCTTCTGTGACCGCGACTCCTTTAAGGCCTCAAACCTGCACCTGCCTGTGCACACCCTACCAAAGAGCATCGATGCTTGGCTTGTTAAAATCCTGGTAAATCTTATTAGCTTGCTAACGCAGATACGTGTCTCTGTGAGTGTTCTACCTGTCTTAGTGCACGCTGCTCCATGCTGGCCGTCACCGTCTATTCTCCATTCCTCGCCAAGGTGTGGTCTACCTCTTCGGTAAGGTTTGGATCGAGTCTGCAAAGGCACATGTGAGCTGCTGCGTCGCCGTCAGGAACATCGAGAGGGTCATGTACCTGCTGCCCCGCGAACATGTGAGCATCCTGTGGTGGCACTGGTGGCATGTCTTCACCTGTGACCCTGGTGCCACTCTGATTGGTGGCCTGCTGCACTCCAGACGGCAGAGCTTCGATGCATGCAGTGAGCCATTGGTTGATTTGATTGACAGAAAGTGGACTTGGCAACTGGGAAGGAGACGGATGTGCCCATCAGCATGATGGACGTGTACCAGGAGTTTAGCAACCTTTCAGAGAAGCTGAAGATCATGAAGTTCAAGTCCAGGGTCAGTGGCCGAGTCAGATTGAGGTCAACATGATACATGCAGCTTGTGTTTGTCTCTCACTGAGATTTGCTGGTCTTTTCTTAGAAAATACAGAAGAATTATGCCTTTGAGATCCCTGATGTTCCCACGCAGTCCGACTATCTGGAAATACGATATTCGGTGGGTGGCTGCTAGGGGGCAGCCTTGTGCCAGGGGTTAAAGTATATAAAAGGCCTCTGTCTGTATATTTAACCTGTATTGTTTTTGTGGGCTGTTAAATATAGGCGGAGATGCCTCAGCTGCCCTCCAACCTGAAGGGGGAGACATTCTCTCACATATTTGGCACCAATACCTCCAGCCTGGAGCAGCTCCTGTTGAGCAGGAAGATCCGAGGTCCATGTTGGCTGGATGTTAAGACCCCTCGTGAGTAAAGGCCCACTCATGCGTCCTGCCACTCTGCTGGCGTCAGTCCTAACCTCGTCTCCCCCACCCCCAGAGCTCAGCAGCGCCTCGATGAGTTGGTGCAAGGTGGAAGTGGTGGCCCAGCGGAGCTCCTGCGTGAACGTGGTCAGGGACCTGCCGCCCCCACCCCTGGTGGTCATGTCCATCAGCATGAAGACGGTGCAGACTACAAAGACTCACAGTGAGGTGATGGTTGGGGTGGAGCAAAGCTAATCAGTTGGGGAGCCTGTGGGCATGTATCTGTGTTACTTCCTGTTTCCTTTCTCTCCAGATCGTCTGTCTTGCTGCGCTCATTCATCACAAGTTTCCAATGGACAAAGCCCCCCCACAGCCCCCCTTCCAGACACACTTCTGCGGTAAGTGGGGTGGGCTATTGGAAGTTGAGACCCCCTGGTGGGCGAACAGTTTCTGACCTGGATTTTTAATCTGTAACACAGTTGTCAGCAAGCCAAAGGACTGCATCTTTCCTTACGACTTCAAGGAGGCCGTGCGCAGGAAGGTGAGTGGGTCGGTCTTTTTAAAGGTGGGGGTGAGTCAGTCTGGGAGTGCTCCACCTGACTCTCCTCCGCTTCCTACCCCAGAATGGGAAGGTGGAGATCGTCGCCACTGAGAGAATTCTGCTGGCCTTCTTCCTGGCCAAGATGCACATGATCGACCCAGATGTCATTGTGGTGAGCAGAAATGTGGTGCCGCTGGGTCAGCCATGGGTTCCAAGTTGTTCTCCTGAACTCCCAGGTAGCATGAGGAGTCACCCATGCCTATGTTGCGTTGGCTCCACTCCCTCCTCTTAGGGTCACGGCATCTACAGCTTTGACTTGGAGGTCCTTCTGCAGCGGATCAGCGCTTGCAAGGTGCCCCTGTGGTCCAAGATTGGCCGCCTGCGGCGATCCAACATGCCCAAGCTGGGGGTAAGGAGGGTGTTCTGGCACCGTGGCTGTGGGTGTCCCTGCCGTGTCACTGTGCCATGCCCTCGCTTCCACCCCTAGGGCCGCGGTGGTTTTGCCGAGAAGACCGCCACCTGTGGCCGCATGGTGTGTGACGTGGAGATCTCCGCTAAGGAGCTAATTCGCTGCCGAAGTTACCACCTCTCGGAGCTGGTGGCCCAGATGCTGAAGGTGGAGAGGGTCACCATCCCCCCAGAAAGCTTCAAAGACTGCTATAGGTGAACTGTTCACACTGGCGCCTGGCTTGCGGGGATGCTGGGATCCAGGGCTCCCCTGACCACAGTGCCTCTCCTCCCCCTCAGCAACTCTCCTCAATTGCTCCACCTGCTGGAGACCACCTGGATGGATGCCAGGTTCATCCTTCAGATCATGTGTGAGCTGAACGTGCTGCCGTTGGCCCTGCAGATCACCAACATTGCTGGCAACGTCATGGTGAGTGCCGTGTGTCCGCTACCACGTCCTCAGCATTTGCGGGGAGATGACACCCACTGTTGTTTTGGTAATGTCTGCAGTCTCGCACCCTGATGGGTGGTCGTGCTGAGAGGAACGAGTACCTTCTGCTCCATGCTTTTTATGAGAAGGACTACATTGTGCCTGACAAGCCAGTTTTCAAGAAGCCACTTCTGGATCCGGTGAGGCTGCTGGGGGGTGGTGCAGGGGTCCTGTGTGCGTGCGTGCGTGCGTGCGTGCGTGCGTGCGTGTCTGGCTGGCTGGCTGTCTGTCTGTCTGTCTGTCTGTCTGACCAACCTGAACTGCTCGTTGTCAGATGGACGAGGAAGATGATCTGGATAGGAGCAAGGGGAGGTCCAGGAAGGCCCGCAGGAAGGCAGCTTATGCTGGGGGGCTGGTGCTGGATCCCAGAGTTGGTGAGTGTGTGTGTGTGTGTGTGTGTGTGTGTGTGTGTGTGTGTGTGTGTGTGTGTGTGTGTGTGTGTGTGGGGGGGGG
>JAACJT020000064.1:15239072-15255127 GCA_009936485.2 Gymnarchus niloticus | reverse complement strand
CTCCACGTATACGCCCCCCACCTCCAACTCCTCCCCCACAACTCCCCGCACCCACCCCCCCCCCCCCCCCCCCACACACACACACACACACACACGCATCCATACACACGCACAGATATCTTTTCACCTTCACAGGGTTATGTGTTGGGGTGGTTGGTTAATTTGGCTAGGTTGGCTCAATAAACAATAAAGTATGTGCCACACTGGAGTTATGGTCACTCATGTTTTTACCCCCCCAGACTATGCCCAGAACAATAAAGACTGGCCACAGATGACATACAGAAGACTGAAAGAGGTGGCCGATCGTGCCTTGGCAGCTAGCAGCTACTCCGAGATTGATCTCCGCAAGCTTTTCCTGGACAAGTAACCAGTTTGTGTGGTGCAGCCCCACCCCCTGGCCAGGCCCCCTCCAATCAGGGCTGGCCCCCTTACATGGCAGCTGGACCATCCACTCTGAGAAGATGAAATAGAAGGTAATGGGCTTCAACCCTGGATTCTTATTGTCCTCCATTGGAATGGAAATTTTAAAAATGGGGGAAATTAGCTTTTGTATCATTCAGAAGTAAATTGAACTACCGAGATGGCTGTTTGTGGAGCGGCCGGTGCAGACGGCACATGCGCTTGCTGGAGAGCAGGTTTGATCAGTCTGTAAAGTTTTTCAACCACAAGAAATAAAGTGTTTTTTACTGCTGTTCTGACAGCCTGTGATTGGTTGAAAGCTCCAGTTTGCCCGTCTTTTGTCTTAACGGACACTCGCTTGGCACTGCCAGCACATGCTGAGATTTAACAAGCGGCACCCCAAACAAAGAGAGGGGAAAAGAGGTGCCTTTCTTTACAGGAGAGCCCTGGGCGGAAGCCATGGTCTGCAGTATAGAGCAGCACTGACCCAGACGCACCATACAACTGCTTCACCGCTCTCATTACCTGCCGATTTTGGCCGCACACCAGCCCTGATCTGGTTCACGCCCTTTCAGTGAACGACTCGGGGTTCGAGGGGCCGTCCCCCCCTATCCCCACATTTTTAGGTACCATCTCCCACCCACAGCCTTCGATTAAGCCTGCCCTTTTTAGCACTAAGCATACCTGTGTGCGCCCATCCCATATCTCAGCTCTTCTAATGTTAATGGTCCTCCAGTGCAGGAATTTCCACATGCTGGGCAGGTTACCTCATGTTGCTCTGTCTCTATTTGGACAATTTGATGTCTCATCTAACGCTGCATGTTTCTGTCCACCTTTGATGGATGAAGCTCTCCTGTTGTGATTGGAGCATAGCTGGCTTTCCTTTGTGTTAAAGCACTGCAGACATGAACCTGGGAGAATCTATATGAGGATGAGTGTTAACCACCTGCCGAAGGCCTCTAGTACTCCAAACATTTTCAAATGTCACGACAAAGTGTCCAAAGTAATTTATTCTGGGTACCCATAATACTTTTGGTACCTCTTAGTGTTTGCATGAGCTATCCAGGTCAGATACCTTAAAAAGGCTGGATGGGTGTCCTTAAAAAAATGCAGCTGTCTTAGCGCCAGCGCCTCATGTTGTTCAGTATGGGGGAGAGTTTCCTTTTAGAAATGCTTCCCGGGCCCCACACAATACGTCTTCAACGCTCCCAATGTTGGAGTATCATACAGTCGGATGTAGGTCTTGGCAGAGACCCTTTCAGTGTGACTGGCTGTTAGACAGTTGTGTTGACGGGCTTTCTCCTGTAGGTTTCAAATCCCCTGTTTACAGCGTCGACAACGTGCCTTTGATTGTGTTCCTTTATCTGCATGCGCGGACGTGCAGTTTTTTCATTTAAAGGTCGTTTCTAACTTGCATTTTTACCTAAAAGAGCGGCCCGCACGCACCTGCTTTAAATTTCGATCATAAGATATTTGAAATTATAGCTTAAATGTCCTCTTTGTAATAACAAATCGACGCGCTCTGCCGTCCTATCTCCACTGCCTTTATGTGATTAGTCAAGGACTCGTTTTAAGCCATTTTCCTTCTCGCAAATTCCTATTTCCATAAATACTTGCCTTTAAATCACTTTATATTGCGCGGCTAATGGCTGGTATTCTGAGTGCCGGCACACTTAAGAATAAGACTTGATGCGGCTTAGATTGTGTCTGGGGGGTGTATATGTACCAATTTATTTATATATTTATAAAGGGGGGGGGGGACCTCGTAGGCTGTGCGGTGGGTAAAATGCTTAACTGCTGCTATTCACACCATTCCGTTTTTATTGCAATCTGCCCCGTTAAGTGACGGCCCCGCGTCTCGGATCTCTCTGCATCGGGCGGGGGCTGTTTTCAAACCGCGGCGCTCAATAGCAATGGGCTTTGCATTAATTGAAGCACTAAGCTAATAAGTAGGATTGGTCTTGTTATGCTAAGCTTTATTGCCTTTCTCTTTAATCAGCATGGTGGTGTTGAGCAAAGCTGCGGACACGGCGCTCTTTCATGAGAGAATTAGTGTCCTATTCTTTCCCCATTATTCATATCATAGTGGAATATGTAAGTAGCCGGGGGTGTGAATGCGCAGGGGACCTATTGCAAAGTGTTCCCCTTGTTTCTCTGAATGGACAGCTATGAGATGATAAACCGCTTAATGCACTGAACTAATTGGATGAGAGCAAAAGAGCTGGGAATTAAGTCAAGCCGAAGAAGAGTAGAAAGTGCTAGCGACCAGTCATTCAGCTTTTCACTGGTTTCTCCTCGACGGCTCCAAAAGCAGGCGAGGGGCACCTCAAAGCGGCTTACAGAGGGGCCGCGCTCCGCTGGAATGGTTAAGGAAGCGCTAGGTACGGAGATCTATCTGCAACAAAAACCTATGGCCAGCTTGAAATGCGCCGTTTAAAGACAAATATAACAGCACGATTGCATTTTAGCTATGCTTATTGTACCTGTTTCCTCTGTACCTTATATTTTAGCCTATAGAGCGGTAGTTATTATTATTATCATTATTATTATTAATAGTTTGTCTGTGAGCGCCATCCCTGTGCGTTACTTCGAAAGCATGTCCAGCCAATTTGTTCCGGTATTACTTTAAAAAGTAAAAAATAAAGTTTCTTTTGCGACTTTTTCGAGAAGGAGAGGGGCTATCAGGGCTGCACTTTTATTTCATCAACCCACATTTTACTTGGGAAAAACAAGGCTTGGAGTAAGATTGCTCGCGGACCGCGCGCGGGTCAGCCACCTTCCGAACTGTAGCGAGCATTCCCAGAAATTAGGGGCAAATTGGGTTGCCATTCATTAATAATGTTCACAATAAGATTAAGCTATTCTGGAAAATCTCATAAAAATCCCCCCTAAACACGCTCCGCTGATCTTTCTAGAAGGAGATGGGGGGGGGGGGGTGGAAAAAAAACCTTGTTATTCACGGCTCCCGGGGTTTGCAAGGAGAAAATTGGTTTCTTTGCTTAATGCTCCTTTGAAAAGACACTCCGAGTTTGTCATGCGTGACATGTCAATGTTTAATATGGACCTGATGGAGGTCAGGAGGTCCTCGGAGCCCGATATTTCTGGAGAATATTAAGAGTAGAATTAAACCCGATCCAGATGGAGAAAGCAGAGTCCCCGCCCCGCCCCCTCGGCAGCCTCATCTTCCTTTTTGTCCCCTCCCTCAGTTCCCACTTGTTTGCGGGCCCAGAATGAGACGGGATTAGCGAGTGTAAAACAAGAAAAGTGAAAGCTTTTCACCGGAGCAAGCAATAAAGAGGAAAATTAATCCGATGGGTAATTTCACGCGATTTGGTTCAGCACCATGGACGGGTCAAATGGGGGGAAAAAATGACTTGACTGAAAGAAGTGCATTGATTGCGGTAATGGCACTGCTTCTGGTGCGAGATCCAACGGGGAGGATTTGGGAATTAAAGCGCCAACTCAAAAGAAAGGGCTTCTGATAAACTAGTTGTTACTTCATTAATGAGAAAGGACCCGCTTCAACTGAGTTGGCATCACAGATGTTAAAACCAATTTGGCGCCTTTAAAAGTTTTTTAAAGCGTGTTTTGTTAACAGGCTGACATAATGAGCATTATGATTTAAATTCCAAATCCTCGCTTTTGTGCGCCTTCAAACGCTGAGTTTGTTTCTTAAATATGGTCTATTAATGAAACACGTTTTACCCCGATGACTGGTGCGGGCTCATAAACCGCTGTTCTCATTTTTGGAAGTTTCTTGTTGTTGAATCCACTGATGTGCATTTATAGTTTTGACATGTCACTAGCATTAAATTTAGCACTCTCAGGGTCCGTTATGTATAACTACTTTTTTTTTCACCACAAATGTTTCAGTATTTAAAAAAAAAAAAAAAAAAAAAAACACAAAACCTTAGCTTCAGACATTGCCTCTGTACGAAGAGCTGAAGACCTCATCCCATAACCGCAAACTGCCTCCTAACAGGATGAGAATCCCTCTAGTCGGCCCAGCAGCGTGTCAGACCCCTCGACCACCTCCTTATTACTCTGGGCAGAGGCTGAAGTACAGCGGGGTTCGGAGAACCGGTCTGTCCGGTCCCTTTAAAGCATGACAACCCGTACGCGAAATCTGACCGACGCACCAAGCATGCTTTGAATGTAGGGAAACGCCAATCCTAACTTTCTATGACTCCCCTCCGAAATCGTAAACGCGCGGTCCCCCTTTAGATAAGACATTTCTAATCGTTTATTTGACGTGTTCCGTGATTGGCAGACGTAAAAGGAAGGATCCGTCGTTTTACCAGGCATCTGCCGGTCAGCTTGGATTGACTGATGCTGGGCTTTTCCTTCCAAGTGTCTCTCTCTGAAGATACCGCTATTCCAGTGTTCAGCCCGAAGAGCTCATGTATGAACTAAAGCCCAATCCCTTAGGAAGCTGTTTCAATATTTGCTGTTTCAATAGTTGACGGTAAATTGGCTCTTTGTCACGACGATTCTCTGAAATAAAGGGAGCGCAAACTGCTTCTACGTCACTTTGTTGCCATGCAGGTACAATATATTCGGGAAAATGTATAAAGGGTTTGCTTTGTAGTACGAAGCCCAATTTATAGAATAAATATGGCTTTTCATTATTTTACTGCATTCTGTACTCGCACCGGATGTTAGGTATTCCATAGAAATATGCACCTGTTAACTTAAAATAATGTGCGTAAATATAAATAGAAAATAACGTTAGTGTCAAACTATGTATACATCCATAATAAATGATAATGTAAACTACTTGAGTTTACATTGTCATTTATCATTCTTTGTGTTGCTGAATTTTCCTGTTTAAAAAAAAAAAGTCGTAACCGAGTTGTCACATTATTTTTTTATTTTAACCCTTTTGTTTCATTAAACTCTTTTTCTAAATAAATTCTAAATATTTTTTTCCTGTTTACAAGAAAAACTGAGTCCAGTTTTTCTATCGTTCTACTGCCATTTATTACTTAAATGTTCTTTCCTAAAAGGAACAAATTGCTTAAAAAGAACTCACATTGAGATGAACCGTATACTGTATATTCCATGAGATAAATTATGTGAAAAGATATAAACAGCTTTTTTTTTCCAGTGTACACTTTATGTACAATGCAGATGAACTAAGGTTGTGGTGGTTCTGTGTGGTTTGGTTTTATTTCTGTATTATTTTTTTTTTTTTTTTTTACCCAACGTAACAAAAGAGGTTTCGATCTCCTCTGGCTCAGAATTTAAATAGAAGTTGAACATAAATAATATACTAGAACCTAATATTTCATGAACACTGGAAAATCCTACGGCGTAACATTCAGACAAAACTACATCAAGTGCAACATCTTCATACGTTTTTCAAATGTACACGGTTCTTTTTCTCTTTTGTTTGCATTTTTTTTTTTTTTTTTTTTCCTTTCTCTCGGCTTTAAATTATTTTTTATTATTGAGTTGTGTTTTGAGTTCCTCATCGTGGTTTGGCAAGGTCATGTGACCTGATAGGTGGATGATATTTTGTTTTCCTTTTGGCATTGTGTCCTCGATGCCCCCATCCCACTCCACAATACCCAGGCTTCAGCGCATCCGTAGTGGCCCTGACAGTCCAGCAGGGGTTGAGGTGAAGGTCCCAGACGCCACAGGATGTGTGAAGCAGGGGTGACAGGAAGCTTTGGCTGCAGGACACCTGAGCTCATTGGCCACACTGCTGGCAGATAGGACGCAGACCAGAATTAAGACCCGCGAACAGTAAAGGGGTGGGGGCAAAGTTCAAAATCAAGACCTACGGCCACACTGTAGGAAGGGCTGAAACGAGTCCAGGATCTCTTTTCAAAAAAAAAAAAAAAAAAGGATCAGCTCACAGGGTTAAAGGTCAGAGGTCATCATTCTGCATTGTGTCAAGCCCATAGAGATTAATGGGTACATGATGACACTCATGCATGGGGAGGGTTTGAAAGGAGGACCTTGTTTCTGGGTGACAGATAAGGGGCCACACAAGAGGGGTTCACATGGGGGCCGGTCTCCAGGGCTCTCCAGATGCCAGTCCTCCTTAAATTTGGTCGTGCTCTTGTTCTGGAGCCTGGGAGGGCTGCTCAGCACACCTCCTTCCCTGCACCCCCGGAGGGCAGGATGCTGAGCTGGGTCAGCTGGGCCGAGTGCTCCTTGGCCTTCAGCCTCAGTGCTGCAATGCTGGAAGCGCGCCGGTCGGCTGCAGTGGAGGACGTGGAAGAAGAAGAGGAGGAGGAGGAGGAGGAGGGATCCGGCAGCACTGCCGACTGGCCGGGACCCTCCGTTGGCGGGGCAGGATTCCGCAGGAGAGCGGCCGCCGTGGATGCACTGGTCAGGGGCCCCATGGAGAAAAGCCTTGTGGGAAGAGACAGTATGTCAGCTTACAGTAGCTAGGGGGCAGGACATAGAGCATGAATGACTGCTGGTTTAAGTCCCAGGAAGAGGGCACAGTGAGTAAAATTGACAAATACTGGTAGGTTATGTTTTCCTCTATTGTTTTGCCTTCTGGAATTTTCTGTCTTGCTCTTACACTCACTAGTGGTGGCGTTAGGAGAAAGGTGTTGGTCCGCCAGGTTGGGTGCCCAGGATAAGCTGCACGCTGGAGACTGAAGAACTGGAATATTAGACCCGCAGTAGCAGGACCACGGCATTTCAATGGCAAAGGTTTATTAGACATTTACATCAGGTTTCTGTAAAGTTCTCTTTATATCCCTATCCATTCCCAAAAAGGTACTTCTGCAGTATGCTGTTTCAAAATTTATATCTTACTTAATGCAAAGCTTAGCAAATGATCAGCAGTAATATAATAGTTTAATAGTATAAATAGTAGTATTTTGGTATATTATTTATATTTGCTTAGGGGCCACTTTATTAGGTACTCCTATGCTATAAAGGAAGAGGTTCGAGAGACAGGAGTGTCCTATCCAAGGGTTTATGAGCTGTGCCAGGAGCCCTGCTACACACCATTGTTGTACTGAACTGTTATTTTTACATATGTGGCCTTCTCGTTAAAAATGTGTTTTTGCCCTAAGAAATATCATGGAATGAAAAAGATCCAATTGACACACAGTTGTGTGAAAACTCTAGACACTAGTGTTTAAAAATCCCAGGAGGGCTGCTGGTCCTGAGATGCTTGGTTCATCACGTTCAAAACCTCTCAGTTCAGGCCTCTTGTTTTGATCTGTTGTTAGTTTACATAGTGCATAGGTCTCGCTACACAAATACTACACACACAGACGCACAGAGTGAATCACAAGGGATAGACTGCCTCAGGCCCCAGTCTGGTCTTTTGCCTTAGATGGCAGCCCAGCCCTGGTATTGATCCAAACGTATCCTCTTCCAGATTGAGTCCTCTCTAAATTCATTAATGTTGCACTTTGATGAGACCGAATTAGCACCTCCTCAGGCAGCTTGTACCACAGCGTCCATCACCAGATGGATTACCGCCATGCCCGACAAGAAAAATAATTAAATCACTTCAGCAGAAGTAATACAAGCGCTCTCCCACATTTAATAACAGCCACCCACCCGCTTGGCTATGTCAGAGCACAGTGAGGCGGAAGATCCCAGTGCCGTTCAGGAGAACGGCTTGCTCACCAAGCTGTGGAACCGGCCTGCCTCAGGCTAGGTAGGTATGTTCCCTGTGACAGAACACACCCGGGGGACGGTGCTGGTCTGAGAACATCATCAAAGCCAGCGGAATGGCCTTGGAATGGGGGGGAGGAACCGTGTACAAGGAAGGAGTCCTTGAACATACCGATGGAAATTCTTTAATGGTAATGAGTACGTGGTCCAGCCTGCTAGGAGTTAGAATGGAGATATGAACGGGAAGCCTGCAGGGTCATGTGTACATGGTTCAACCAGCTGGGAAGTAGACTGGGGAATATGTAAGACCATGTGACCATGACTGCATAGAAAAAAAACTGTGCTTTAACACAGCAAGTTGCCCTGATGCCAACACTCTACTTTTGACGTGGATACAGTCGCTGTGGCAATCGATACTGGGTTAAAACCTCTGTGACCTAGCATGAGTGCAGACAATACTGGAGGAGGTTACCTACCAAGACCGCAGCCCGATATAGTCAGACACACACATCGATCCACCATGTTGCTGCTGCCACACCAACTATCTCATGTCTACTTTGTCAGCCACCCATCCTGCTACGCCCTGGTTATTTATGTGGTTCTGCGCACTGTGCACATGTGGAGTGGTGTATGTGAGGTCGTGTCAAGGAGACAGTGTCTGAGAAGCAGTGTCCAAGAGACTATGTGACACATTTAACGATGTCATGGTTTCAACTGTGTGTAAAGTGCAGGTGTAAGAAAGTCCTGTAGGAGGCGCTGTGCAATGTGATGTGATACTGCTGCAGATATAAGCGTCACCCGAAGTAGCGCAACTGCAGCGTGGTATGACAACAGGTAGGAGGAGGACAGGAAGACATTAGGCTGTTTGTGAAGAATTCAGCTTGAGTAGTGGGTGTGGATAAAGAGTGGTCGTACCTGCCAAAGGTGGGGCTGATGAAGGCAGGGTGTCTGAACATAGCAGCCCCCAGGAAGGTGCCCAAGCCCAGTGGGGGTGCAGAGCTGGCTGGGGGCGGGGGCAGGCCTGGAAAGGCAGCAGTCCAGGCAGACTCTAGGGCAGGGTGATGGTGAGGTGGGAAGGGGCTGCCCTCCAGGTAGTGGCTCAGAGGATGGGCAGCTGCCAGTGGGCCAGAGAAGGGCAGCCCTGGGGGGTGTGTCTGGACCCCTGCTTTCTCCCGCTTCCTCCACTTGGCCCGGCGGTTCTGGAACCAGACCTGTGGGTGGATGGCAGGGAGAGGAGTTAAATGCAGGATGAAGCTACAGCCAGGCTCTCAGGGTAGTTGGTGGTGGAGTTTGGGTGAAGAAGCTGACCCAATAACCAGGAGGCTGCAGGTTCATGTCTCTGCAGGTCAACTACTGCTCAAGCCAAAGAGGTAGTATTTCAGAGTGTGAGGGCAGATAATGGGGAGAGGGTGTGTTTCAGCTGGTTTATTTAGCAGAGATGTGATGCAGTCCGCTGTCCAGAGCTTAACCCCGTAACAGCTGCTGTGGGACAGCCCCACCGCCGAGCCATGTGTCTGAAGCACCGCGGCAGCTCGCAAGTGGGGGCAGGAAGCTGTCTATCCACTTAACACCCCAGCTTCCGCGCTCTAATGAGGTGACAAACAGGCGGAAAGTCGGCGTTAATTGCGTGGCCGAAAAGCCTCTGGCTCATGGACCGCTACCCTAAGTTTGCTAATTAAAATCTGGTTTAGACAGCCTGACAGCTGGGAGTGGAGGCTGTAATTAAGAAGCACGTTAACAAAAGACGGGGCCAGAACAGCTCACCAGCTTCTAATAATAATTAATGCTCTTTAAATGAAATTCTCCAAAAAATAAGCGACTGTGTGAGTTATTTAACTTTCCCGTGACTTTTCCCCTCAGTTTAGGCAAGGTACATAGAGCTTGCTGCCACGGAGCTCTGTACCATGGAGAAAATGTCAACAGTAAAGAAAAATGCCGGAGTGTGTGTATGTGTTGGGGGGTCATTTGTGGTACACCCCCCCCAGAAGCTGTTGCGTTGTTGTGTGCTACAGGGCCCGCTAGGAATTTATGAGGTTTTATCACCTGTTGATGGTGTCTGTTAAGTGATTTGATCACCTCCAGTCTCAAATGACATCTGTTTTATGTGGGCTATAATAGCCCACGGACTTGGCTGTGTTTGTTCTGTCTCTTTGGTTATGAGACAAGGGTTTGGAAATGCAAGCCATGCTCAGAGAAAGGATGATGAGTTGGGAATGGGAAGATGGGGCGGCGGGGGGGTTCGTGAACACCTTTAATGGCGTGTCACTTGCTCAAAGTGCAAGGCATTGGATCAATGCAGGGCTTTTGCAATCAGAAAATGGGAAATCAAATAGCATTACCCACCACCCCCCGCCCATACCGTAATGGGGAAGACAATTCAAACACCACTTTGCCCAAGAAGCCTCCGTGTTTGCTTTTGGGCTAAGTGCGCTTTTATGAATGACAAGCGCCCGCTTATTACCACTGAAATGCCCGACGACAACCGGAAACCGTCGGTATCTGGAAACCACTGATAACCGGAAACCGCTAGTAACCGAAGTGGGATACTCCGCTGCTTTTAAGACCACTTACCAAGCTAACAATTATAACCTTCATTGACAGTGACGTTTCCACGTTTCCATAGAAATACAAATTGACCACTTTCTAATTTCCAAACCGTTGGTTGGTTCGATATTGCAACGGCTACTACAAGTATAATTCGTAGAATAGCATACTGGAAAAAAAAAAACATTTTATACAATTAAATGCTAACTTTAAAATACAACCAAATCAAATATAAAATAAATCATATATAAAAATACTGGAGGGAATAATTACTGTTATGACAAAGAGTAGCAGTACTTAGAAAATATAAATGTTTTCAATTAATTTTTTACAGTCTATAATAATATTACACACATCTATACACATATACTTCAGATATGCAAATGCATTACTTACTTGTACTCGGGCCTCAGTGAGATCTAATCGCATCGCCAGCTCCTCTCTGAAATGAAGAGAAATATTTTTAAATAACTGATACTGACGAGTACATGTATATCTGGAGAGTACCTGTCTTGACACAACATCATGCTGTGTAATTCCATCGTTTGAAGGCGAAACAAATGTAGTAAACGACGCTACAAGAATTTTTGCGAAATGTGTAATTATTCAAGAATTTTGCTTTCAATAAATGATCAATCACTTAAAAGATTTTTTGTTTAAAAACATTGTGACAACCTCATGACCAACCCCCTGGTTAAATATTTGTATATAAGTAACGATGGTTACTTTATCCGTCTTGCTTTCTAAATCTTAAATTTGCGTTAATTTAAAAGAAAGGTAAAATTTTAGTTAAAACGTAAAATGGCTTAGATAACAACAAAACTGAGCCATCTCTATAAAACAATCCGAATGGGTTATTTTTTGTGAGTTTATTTTACCGACGGAGGATATGGTGGCTTAATATCTTGATTCCTCATATCGATTTGTGATAAGAAACATGATAAACAATTTTAATTTCATCTAAAAATTAGGTTTGAATGTTTCGAAAATTTTGTATGGGCAATATTAAAAATTAAGAATAAAAATTGCACTTAAAATTACCAACCAATGTATTCATTAAAATAATTACCGATTTGAAAATGTGTAAAACAAAATATGTATTCATCTGAATTGAAATGGCTGTGTCCATGGAAATTTCGTATGTATACTTCAATTTTTTTTCCGCAGTTCATTAATAGTTTGATTTTTCGTTAAGAAACACGGTTTATGGAAAACGTGGTTTTCCAAAACTCTACTGAAAATGTATAACACAAAATAAAAATAAGTCCAAACGACCTTGTCGCAGTGTATGAGGGAAAATATGATCCGTAGAAGAGTGTGTGTGCGCGCGCGCGCGCGCGTGTGTGTGTGTGTGCGCGTGTGTGCCTGGGGAGGGCTGACTTTTGTCACAATAAGGCACAAAATGTATCAACTCCCTTTCCTTTGTATATGAATGACCGAAGGAAAAAAAAACATTAATTGCGACCGTTCAATTGAAGCAGGTGTACTGATTCCCCGCGGGCTCGTTAAATGCGCACGCTTCAGCGCCCCGTATAACCTGTGTTTGGTGAAAGCCTCGATTTCCGTCTACACGGATAATAGAAGCGCTTTCCTTTCATTTGGACTCGGCACAATATTTGTTCGAGTCATAACAACACAGTGCATACAACGGCTAGAGACTGGGACAAACACCAGATTTAGTAAACATATTTAGCGGCTGTATTACGCAGCAAATTATCTCTATGCAGATATAAGCGTCTGAAGAGACGCTAAATGCTAAAATGGAAAAGAACGCTGAAATGAACCTTAATGTGAATCACATCAGTTAGACTGCGGTGTTTTGTACCTTTACTTTTCGGATGAGCTGAAGAGTTTTGAATTACATTTCTGGTGGAGCAGGTTAGCATTTGTTATATGCAAAATTTAGTTAAACTAAAGGCACTTATTTAAAAATGTTCTTGTCATTATACGGACGTCTTATAAAAACCCGTATTAGTGGTTGCGGCTAGACTTCATGATTCAAATATCAAATATCAGCAATGATATTAATTTAATATGGCCTTAATAAAGCCATTTTATTTAACATTACATGCCCGTGGTTACTGGTGGTGAGAGACCACGAGAAGCAGAGGTAAGATGATGATGATGATGATGATGATGATGACGATGATCTCCTTGGTTAATTGTAGCTGTCTACAATTTATAGATGTGAATAACACCTGTTTGCTACAGCTCAAAACAGCATAGACTGAAAAAACGTCTTAAATTCCAAGTTTTAATCAAAACAGACCAGAATTTGTATTTTTATAATAAGGAGCGTCGCGTTTTCTGCACCTTGTCTTAAAGTTGTTATGCTCAGCAGAGCTGACGGCGCAGTACCTGGTGAACACGTCAGGGTAGTGTGTCTTCTGGAAGGCCCTTTCCAGCTCTTCCAGCTGATAACTGGTGAATGTAGTCCTGTATCTCCGCTGCTTCCGCTTGAGCATGCCTTCCTCCGAGTCACTGCCCGCAGACAGACACACGCTGTCCTCTCCGTCTTTAACATCCCCATCGTTGTGAAGGCCTTCTGCTTCCTTGGGGGAAAGATCCGATTCCCCGCATGGCTCCTCCTTTACCTCCTCTTCAAACTTCAGCGTGCCCAGCTCCACAAGCTCTTCGGCGCCGCGCTCGGGACTGGCGTCGCCGGTGCTTTGGCTGAAAGTCGCGTTCTCTCTGTAGGACTTGCTGCGGCTGATACTGACCTGTGGCGCCTGGATAATTTTGAGGTTTTCACAGGTCTGATCGAGTAACCTCTCCCTTTCTCCCTTCTCCCCATGCTCGTGAAATACCCTCCCGGGGTCCAAGTACTTTCCCTGACCGTAGAGTCTGCGAAGCTTGGGCGGCAGGTGGATCTCGGAGTCTAAGGACAAGCTGTCTGTAAGGGAGAATGATATCAGAGAGCAGGGAGCGATAGGGCGGTAAATCACATCGTTAAAAACAACCTTCCTTGAAAGATACCATTCATAGTATACAAAACCGCCCGCGTAGTCCGTGTTTTTTTTTTTTTTTTTTTTCCAATAAACTGTGCCGTTACATTTTACTACATTTATATCACCCTCAAAAATAACTTTATGGAGTGTCAGATTTTATGTAGTATTTCCCAGTCCAAACTGTATGTATTGTAATACCTCGTACAGTTTAAAGTATATTTTTACTACATTACTGAACACCCAGAGAGGGTGTACAATTCCCTAGAATGTAGATAATAAAATAATTCAAGAGAAAGGGTACATTATAGTTGCATGTATCACACCCCAGTAATTAATTCGGAAACACCCGTTATCATAATGATTTTGACAGCATTCTAACATGAATAAGCATTTTTCTTTTCTTAAGGTCCAAATAATTAGGCCTACGTCGTAAGAAAATATCAAGATTTATATAAGTGTATGCCTTTTACATGGTGCAATATGAACGTTAGTTAAATGCAATGTTAAGATCATTTTATTAATCACGCACTGGTGTGACTTCTACACACACTTACAAACTTTAGGAATTCAACATTTCGATTAGTCACAGATGGATTTTTCGCATAACAAAGTTAATAGTTTATGTCTGATATGTGTGTGGTAACTTCTTAAGCCAAGACTACCATTATAACGGTGAGAAGTGTGAAGCGCGCACGTCTTCAGTCCTGACAGCCGTGATTACACCCTGCGCCGATAACTTTCTGTATGTTCAGAGCCGTTACGCTTTTCACCATCTCCCGGTTACAATAATGTCCACTTTTTTCCTAAGCTACGACGTTGTCAGTGGATCACATCGCTGCAAGCCGCCTTACCTTCGGTCGCCCTCTCGTTCTCCGATCTGCCGGGCAGAGTTGGCAAACTTTGGGCTCCTATCAATTTCATTTTGCACGGGCTTCTCCGGCCCAGGATACTGTCTATACAATATGACGAGAGTAAAGTTGGCGATTTACTTTTACAGTCGGGTATGTCGACAGTGTCCTCCTCGTACTGACTCGACATTTTGGTATGGTTTTGCAGATGGACTTTTTGCTCCAGGGAGTGTGCGAGTCTCTCTCGATGTTTCGGCCCCCCTTCCTCTCGTCTCGCACCCGGACACTAATGACATGTGCTCTGAGCCGCAATAGCTACGCTGGATTCTGTAGCATTGACGTGTATGGGCCATCTGATTGGCTCCCGGGGAAAAAGAGGATCTTTATCTTTTCTTTGCCATTAAAGTACAACTAAGGGAGCAAATCAAATCTCGAGATGGAATATCGACCCAGAGGACCGAACTCGCCACACTGAGCTACAATCTTTACTACGCGCCGGTATTTTTACTTTGAAAGATGATAACGGCGGTAACAGATTTGTTTGTGCGAGTCATTAACTGAGGGCTGTGTTCTAGGGAACAGCAAGAATTGTCTGCATCCTTCGCGGAAATAGGTCTCCAATGTAATCTACAATTATCCTCCTCTTTTATAGACTATCATTGCCCAAATGGAAAACAGACAATTATAAAGAATGTCATAATGTGGGGCAGACCCAGGATATTTCGCTGTTTGAGAAACGTTGTTGAAATTAATATACGCACATATAGCACACAGCCATGATAAATGTTTAAAGAACACTGAGCTACAGTTCTAAATTTCGGTGCGTTGCCGCACATTCTCGCAGGCCGTTGCGGCGGACAGATGCTCAAAAAACGGTAGCCAAAGCGCCCAGCTACCGTCTGGACTTAAAGCTCGTATCCTCCTAAAGACGTCTGAATTTTCAGACATGTGAGGCGAATACCAACTTTTTAGCCCCTTGAAATTGGAAAGTAATACCTCGTAATTTTTCCAGGACCGATGCTTTTTACGACAGTCCAAAGAGTGTAACGTGACCAGGGGTCAAAACAAATTCAGATAAAATTTAGGTCAGAGGAAAATAAAATACAGATTCTGTTTATTTATGAAATACCTAAAACAACAGAGATGAAACAATCAGTGAATGTGTTCCAAATTATTTTTGAAAATGAGATTATGAGCACGTGCTGAAATGAACGGTAACACTCAATCTCGTGTATGGTCACTACATTTTGGTAATTCTGTTTTCAGAATCTGGCCAAAAACAAGGGACGTATTGTTGCATTGTCGAAGTTGATTGAAATTTAGAATTATGTGGTTTATTTCAAAATGTTAATTTTCTGAATATTCTACGAGAATCTAGAAAAGATTATCCGACCGACAAAGGAGTACATACAAATGCTAATGCTTACAATGATAATACTAATAGCAACAATGACAATAATTATATGATGTGCGCGTCACGTTAAAAGATATTTCCTTAATTGCTTATCTGCTGTCAGATCAGGGATGTCCCGCTGAAAGTAACTATCGTAAAGGAAAAATCTTAAACGACTTAGATGATTGACTTAAAAGTGATAGCGTGACTGTAATACTGCAGAAGTGCTCTCTAAGGATGCTGCGGGTTGAACAGTTTTTCTCTCACGCCCCCTCCCCGTCCCCCCCCCCCCTCCCCACATCCCGCAACACAGCCCCCTACTCTCACACC
>JAACJT020000064.1:15221883-15238972 GCA_009936485.2 Gymnarchus niloticus | reverse complement strand
CCCCCAACAGCATCTCCACCCCCAGCGATAAGGCAGAGGAGAGGCGCGAGATAGATTGAGAATGTAATTTTAAATGAAAGTCTATTTAACCCGCTGCGAATAGTACGACCTCTTCAGCTACACAGACCCATCACTGTTAAAAGGATCATTTTCACAATTCAATCCCGAAACTTCAGCGCGCTACAATTTACTCCTCCCTATTTATGTACCTACTCCGTTATATTGCCAAAAACCTCAAGCATGAAAATAATAGTGAAATGTATTTGAAAGAAGTGTAAAAAGGAGAAAACTTAAATGTCGAACTTTAAAGAAATAAATCTTTATCTTTGTTGTAGACAGTCTTCGCGAGAAATCCAATTAATTAATTATTTAACCCGTAAAAGCTTAATCACGTCTTTTCGTTGCAGAAAGGCTAAATATTTTATTCACATTTTGAAATTCCTTGTGGGATATGTAAAAAAAAAAATAACTCTAGACATTTGCTTTGTTTTTCTTTTTGTTTGCCTTTTCTGTAACGGTAGTACAGGAGCAGACACACTGTGAATCGATTCCGTGATCAGAAAAGAGTTCACACACTTACGAACTGCACATATTTGGGGTTATATGATACTCCATAAATTAGCGCACATTGTGTGTTTATCTCTATATACGAAAGCCCGTTATGTCTGATGTATTTCTTGAATTTAATAAATGTACCAAATGTGTAAAAATGTTGATAATTTTGATGCATTTTAAAACGCGACATTGCATTATAGAAATGGGTAAATATACCGTATATAGTGCTGTCTATCACTCTTGTATTTCTCTACGCACAGGACGTAATAACAACATTCAGGCATGAATTTCTCCAGTAATTATTTGCTTGCACTTTGAGGTCTGAAGTTTAACTCATAGTGTTGCTTTACACTGCGTTACTCGACAATAATTTATTGCGTTTATCCAATCAGATCCATGTGTCCTTAGATCAACTTTATAATGACAATAATAATAATAATAATATAAAAATGTTTTTCCCTGCATGATCACAAACAGACGCGTGATGCAGACCGATATTTAGAAGCGCCATGTAATTTAGGGGCACAATTTCCCTCTTTTATTCAGACTCTGTTATTAACCCAAGAAAAGAGATGTCAGGCACTTCTGTCGCCAGCAAGACATCGGTGCTTTGTTTAAATGCACTAATTACGCGTGTACCTCTTAAAGGCAATGATTTGAAATTTTTAAATTTCTGCATGCGTATTTAACGGAGTGAATTGATAGAATAAAAACGCAACAATTGTTAACCCGTTCTATCATCGTCTGCTCTCGTTGTTAATATTCGAGTGTAAACGAAGAATTTTGAATACTTCCTTGCTTTAAGGACAGATTGCAGTGACCTTAGAAGACTCGATTAAATGTAGAAATGGTGGACTTGGCTTGAACATTCGCCAGCCAAAACTCAAATCCGTTATTTGATATTTATGTTTAATATTACCAGAACACAGAATGACATTGTATACTAACACTTAATACTCGAAAAGCGCACCATCGTAATCTTCCGCATCAGTGCTCCGAGTCTGTGTCTCTTGTGCTAGTTCGTGTTAACATACCTTACAGGACAGACGTTTTTAGCAGCATAAATATTATAATCTTTTCGGGTTTTTTTAAGTGGCGCCATCTCCTGGTCTCAGATATAACGTTTTAGGATTTAGTTTTTCCGTAGCAAAGCAAAGCCAAGGGAAATTGTCACGAGCATGATCAAATGTGCCCAAATACTAATTAATCATTAACTGATGTAAAGTAGCTTATGTCTACATTTTAATTACCTATCTGATTACATTGATTAAGGTTGATTCTCGGTAATTGCGCCTAATGGCATATTAATTAACAAAATCTGAAGTGTTTCCTGTGATATCTGGTTATTCCACTCACTCTATTTTCATGATCAAGCGTTTGCTCTTTATGACATGCGACGTACTTAACAGAGGAGGCAACGCCGAAATATCGGGGGAAAAATAATAAATAATATCGAAATACACATTAATCTGAGTGTTTGAACAATGAGGACAGCGCCATTTCCAACAATCGATATAATAATTGTCGCAGGTCCGGTTTATTATTGCATTTATTTGTTTGCAAGAGACTTTTCTCCAACGCCGTGTTACAGGTCACTGCAAATAAAAGGAATTAAATTACAGATAACAACGTACCAATGTAAGTAAACGATCACTAAGCACATTATAGTATGCCCGGTGTTGTTGCCGAAATAATATTTTTAAATAGTACTGTTTTATGAAACTAATACTTATGACATAACGTGAATCGCACTAAATCCGTCACATAAACAGGATCTGGCTGCATCTTCTTTAACTATCGGCGTAAATAATATTTTCGGCAAATACCCATGGCCAGCATTTTGGGAAACTCATACAGGAATTAAATTATGATTATAGTGTATTAAATGTTCTGCATAAACGGGCGTAGCGGTGAAATCCACCAAAAAGCAGCAACGTACAGCCCTAAAAGTAAAGGGCCACACATATTATTCTGGAGTATACTGAATATTCAAAAACAGCGTCTAGAATCATGTTCGTTACAGGTTTTGAGTAACGGTTGGAATAACGTCGGTTAGACGTTTGGGATAATGGTTCTTGTTGGCTGCAGCTGTCCCGGAGCGCGTTTTGAGTTTGAGGACTTATATTCTGTGATATACATCACGGTGTTCTCACGATGTTGGAACTACATACTGGAATATTCTGCGACAGGAATAGTGAGGACGCGTGTTCTCACTTAACACGCAGAAATATTGCCTTGAAAAAAAGTGGAGTTTAGTTTTGATATTGCATTTGTGAGATAGCCCATGTCTGGTCATATCGCTGCCATTTGTATTTGCACATCGCACGGTTACTTTTAGTAAATGTGGAAAGGAGGTTTCTAAAACCTGTTATAGTTTTTATGAGGCGAAACATACATTTATCATTTAAAAATGTTGGTTCGAAGTATTTCCATGGTATTACATTTATCTTCATTTGTTATTAAATATAGTTAGTTAAAAGTGTACGAGTATACATTATTCACACTGAACAGTTATGTTAAGTTCAAATTCTCCTTTCCGTTCTCCTCCTCCGTCCTCCAGAGGAACCACAGCCTTGGGGTGGGGAGTGAGTGTGTGTGTGTGTGTGTGTGTGGGGGGGGGGGTGTTACTTTCTCCTTTCGTTTTTCCGGTCGCTGTCCCTGATTGGATAGTCATCTGCCTGGATGGGGAGCGTTTAAGCGCCCGCATAAGCAACGTTAATTAGCAGTTATTAACGACCCGCATTAGAAGCGTGCGAGGGAGTCAATTTATCGACTTTGTTAGGAGGAGGTTGGAGTGACAAGCGATGAAGTGAACAATGAGAGCAGCTTCCAGCGCTGTGATCAGCTGCAATTTTCAACAGCAATACAGCACAATGAAAAACAAAGGACACTAATTTCGCTCAGCTGACTATATAATTTGAAGTTATGTAAAAAAAATTGATAACTTAATATTTACACAGACGATTACTTTCTCTTTAAGTATTAGCCTACATGAAACGGGCTAGCGCGCAATCAAAACAGATGAAACGGCAATCTTTGACTTTCTAAGGTCGTTATAAACTTTTTGCAGTTGTGTTTATTACCCAGTCAAATACGACAGGACGAATTTGGCGCGCGTAAAAACTCGTGTCACCGCCGTCTGTTGAGAAGACGCAGGCATGCTGGAGTACGTCTTCCTGGTGGAGCAGGTTTCTAGTCATTTTCCACCTGATATTGGAAGCTGATGCGTTTAATCCATAGGCATAGCTCCTTAACTACGTCACTTTGGTACCACGGCATGCAGCACTGCCATCATCTGCGGAACGTCACCCACTGGGTCACTGAGGACCATGTTTACTTTCCGTCTCATTTTCTCTAGGCTCGCCATAGGAGTGACAGTAGCCTGAATTTTAATATTTTGAAGCGGCTTGGATCGGCTGCAGTCAGGGTAGCCTATTTAATTTAAGCACTAACCCAACCAAGATCACACCGGCAGAACAATCTCCTGTTAGCGTTTCACGTTGTTTTTGTTTTGCCATCGTACGTTTTCCGTACTGTTTCGGAGTTTCTCACTGTAAGACTGCTCTTTTAGGAAATTGGATCGTCTGCGATAAATGTTATGTGCAATTTTATCATATTTTTTGTGTTAAACTGACTGCATGCTGCCCGCATGACATAAATATACCCTTATTTAAAAGAGCATTTGCTCATTTGCCCTTTATTGATTGCTGCCTAGTATCAATCTGTCCGTTAAAATTAGCAAATTGTGGAAGAATACTTTCGCAGGCTTTTTATTAATATCATCAAGATTAATGTATGCTAATGAAGCCTTTCTCCTTCCTTTTTTCTATTTCATGTGCTTATCAAAACGTGTCTTTTCCCCCTTGAAATTGAAGAAGTCCATTTATTCAGTTAGCAGTAATAACTGTTACAAATACTGCCATGCAAATGAAAGTTGATTAGGATTAATTAAGGACTTCGCTGCTATCTGACCTTGTCTGCGTTTTATGTAAATTATTGAAAACGATGTGATGAGATAAATTGCATATTATAAAACGCAGGTTTGCCGCAGTGCTTGTGACACGGCGCAGAGTCCGTGAAAGTTCTGGATATCCAAGGTCCGGATCTTAAAACAGAACGGGGAAGAGATTCCCGTTCCCCGTGGAGTCTTCCAGCGCCTGCACTCAGCCGGCTCCCGAAGACCAAATCTATGAGAAAATGTTAGCACAGATTATTATCAGTACAGGTTGCGAGGATCCTTCTCATTATGGCGGTTGGGAAAATCCGGCTGATGTGACGTTTATGAGTGGGTATAAGCTTCAAGATGGCTGTCAAACTTTACATGTGGGCTTCATATGTTCTGATCACTGTTCAAGTTATTGATTAATTGAATCAGTTAGATGTTAGTAACACTACACTGACCTTTACGTGATACATTTGCTTACTTACTTTAACTCCTACCTAAAATTCTTTAAACTAACACACTAGGTTTTCCGTAAATACCAATAATCGTTACATTTCAGTTAACGACTCTAGTGTCATTAGCGTGAGTAAAACGGAACAGTGTGGGAGTGTTATTAATAGTGCCACCTACTGGGTGAGGGACAGGATAGCAAGTCCAGAGCCACCTCAACGAAAAGTCACATAACCCTGAAGACCTCTGTTGGTACACCGATGGGCAGAACTTCAACCGAAGCTGGGTTTGGGGGCTGATATTTAAAATGGACCAGGGTGAAGCAAAGACAGTCATGTAGTGAACGCCAATGACCTTTGGACTTTAGCTGTTTGCGTAGCTGGATGGAGTATATACAAAATTAACCTCCAATGAAATGTTGGCTTAAAGGTACAACTGCTGGACCTGTCCTGGGACGTATAGATTATCGAAGCATTCTTCCACAAATTTAACACTTCTAAAAATTTGCTCCCCCTTTAGCGACGTGTGGGATTCTCTGTCTCTCGTTCATCGGAGGGATTTTTCATTTTGATGTACTTTCAACAAGAGTACTTATCTGAGACCTTATCCGAGGACAGTTTGTGAAACAAAATGGCGAGGACACACATTGCCTTAAGTCGACTCTGAACAGATGATCGGTCTAAACTGGAATAATGTCGTTTTCATAAAAGACACTCTGAAATGGGACTTGAGCTTTCTCAGTTAAGCGTGTGTCTGCTTCAAGGCAATTTGTTGTGATGGATTCAGATAATCGTCACAAATAACACGGAGTCGGCCACTACAGACCCATTCCAGACTGAATCAGCATCCTGCCATGGGCCGTGGCCCTCAGCGTGGTAACCACCGGCAGTGGTAATGGCTCCAGCTCTCCCCCCACACCCTCCCTAGTGGGCTAAAGCCTTGCTCCATGCTAACTGTGGCCCCAGAGCTTAGTTTGGCCTTTCTGAAGGGAGCTCATCCTCATGTCAGTTTTCACCCTAGTGCTCAATCACTGGTGAGCAAACAACTGGCATTGAGAGAGGTGTGAGCTCCAGGGCCAGCAGGTGGCATCGTGGTTAAGGGACTGAAAGGTTGTAGGTCTTTTGGGAGGGCAGCCTCTGCTGTATGGCTGGGTGAAGCTGGACAAATTCACTGTGTGTATGCTATTACCAAGCAGCACGATATTCACAAGCAGCTCCCCTAAAACAGCTGAACATGAAACGTCTGGGGGGGGGGGCTGTAAGTATCTGTGGATGAGAAAGAGTCTAACTGATGGCAAAACTGAGATGATGTGACGGAACGAAATGTGAAACTGGGAGTGGGGGCCGGGGGCTCTGATGTGTGGGGGGCACTAGCCAAGGGCTGAGAGACCATTAGGCCCCTGCTGCTGCCCCCCAGGGCAGAAAATGGGCCCCGATCCACCACCTCCCAGGGCCAATTCACAGGAGAGCAAAAAGCAGTTTGATCTGTGCGCTGTGGGTGGGAGGTGGGATTTGTCCCAACCCGCCTTCATGAGTGTGCGGCCCCCCAATGGCCACTGAGACACTGTGCCAAAGCCGCAGTGCTAACGGGGCGCAACCAAGGTCACAGACACGCTGCAGGGTGAGCCGTTTAACGGACTCCTGGCATGAAGAACTCTCTCTATCCAGCGTACTCAATCAGAGGTGCCCTTTAACCCCCAGTTCCTTTCTTCCTTCCCTCCATATACCCCTCAGCCCACTTATCTGTGAGCGAGAGCTGCAGGCCAATGTATCGCAAGCTAGTGGGCAAATGGGTCAGGTGTTTCTGGCCACAGATGAACCTGTCCCCAATTCAAGCGTGAAGGCTGGGCGGGGTCTGCTTTTTGGCTGTCCTGAGGGGTGTTTCGTACACTGAATTTTGGCTTCTAGCCTTCACCTAAACTCCATGGCAGACTGTTGTCCTCTCCCAGTGTCGTTGCTCCTATAGGCACTACTCACAGCGGCAGCCCGACAGCCTTCATCCAGACCAATCAGTCACCCCGCGCTCCTAGGGCTGTTCCTCTGCCTTGGCTTACCGCTCATTAGCACGGTCTGCCGCTTGTTGCGTCGCTCTGTAACACGTCGGCGGCTTCTGGAAGAGACCGTAATCAGCCGTATTAGCATAAGGCTCTGGGGATCGTGAGTGGTAACAAAGACGATTATCCCCCCCCCACCCCATGCACAAGTCTCACCAGTCGCTGATGTTAAATCCTCTGGGTCACTGACTGGAAAGACCAGCAATAGACCGCTATTAGGTTTCCCACAAAAACTAATTATGTTTGTGTGTTTTATTTCTATTTTTAAAAGGACTTTATAACCAACCAATTCCAAAGTAATTTTCTCAATAGGAGAAGAGTGTAATTTTCTATTCGGTGACATTCTGATGTCTTAATAAACACAGCGGATAATAATAAAATGTGGTGTGTGTGGGAGAGACAGTTTGTGCGGGTGTGATGTGCTAATGGCCGCAATGGACTTAGCAAGATGTTAGGACGGTGATTTAATGACTCCAGAATAATACCCCCCTCATTAACGCAAGCGGGGCGAGACGGGGCTTCAAACAGCAAGCGCTCTTCAGCTTCACGTTACACCACGCATAGTGCTACAGCGGCTCCCGCAGTAGATGGGAGATGGCCAAGATGGCACGATTTAGCACCGCTAGAGAGACACCCAAGTGCGCTAACCCGTACGAGCCCGCACCGCTGTGAAAGCGGTCGCGAGCTGCTGTTTGAGGAGTGACTTCGGTCAGGAACGCCAGAGTTGTTACTCTATGATTTAACCCTTATTTGAGCGGTTCTCCTGCTAATGACATAGCCCTATATTGACTATGATTTACAATTTTGCATTGCGGAAACACACAGTCCCGAATGGGCTCTTTGTAAAGGCCAATGACTTTCTTGGATGGCCCGACGACAGTCGGACTCAAAGACCTCTGGAATACACAACTTGCCCCCTGCTTCGCACGCACCAGCACGCAGCGTGTGATCGATTGTAGCCTTTGTGCCATCCTTCATAGAAAAGAATGAAGAGCAGTCGAAGAGTTTGTAATGAAGCCCTCGGGTCGCTCTGTGGGTCAGAGGTCCTAGCAACAGGAACGGATTCCAGATAACGACAGTTAGTGCGCCAAAAACGGCCACCGACCATCATCATTTGGGCAACCCGGAAAAGACATACATAGGTGCATACATTTCATCGCGATATAAATTTTCCTTCTGTGCTAGGGAAGATGCTCTCCCAGAAAGCGCCTCGGAATAGCCACGGATTCTGACGCCAGATGTGAAGTAGGCGAAATTAAAATCAGTCATTTTCCGAGGGCAGATCAATTTCCGCAGACTGGGTCAGGATATTTTCCGGCATTAGGCTTTCTCATCGTGAGCACAGCGCCTAAACTGCCTGTCAGCGGGGGGGTCCGCCGCCGGCCTCACGCCTCGCTAGAGCGCTGTTACTTCTGCCGCAGCGACTTTATTTGCGCCTTGCTATGAGAATTGCCATCATTTACCCCCCGCCCCCTTCAAAAAAGAGCAGAGAAGAATGAAAAAGGAAATTGATTTGCTGTAATGTTGCAATGAGATTACTACATTTCGATTTCTGTTTTCCGAACAGGAATTGCATAAATATTACAGGAGAAAACAGATTGTGCTTGCTAACCCTCACCATGTTCAGTCCCATGTGCCGCAGTTACTTCACACAAATATTCTGAGAACAGGAACAAATTGAAATGAAATATATTTTCTGAGCTCAGATGTGGTTTTCCAACCCGGTCTATGAACTGTGTTGTTAAGAACAATGTAATCTATTTTGTAATGAGCAAAAATATAGACCTTTTATTAATCCATTTCTTATATGGTAAAAAAAAATCCAAGATATCGCTAGCCCCGTTTAAGAAAGGTCATGATACACAGTACATTCCTTTTATCCGCCATTTCTCCATGTATTCTACGCGAAAATCGTTCTCCTGAAAACCCGCACCTAGATACTTGCTAAAGTCTCTCATTTCACCGGTCAGTCTGTTGTGTAGTTTTAGGCGGAGAGTGTTTTGTACCTTATAGTATTTCTGGACCACAGACCTCATAGGGATGGTGACGTCAAGAGCCGTGACTGAGTTTAATTAAACCCATATTGAGAAATACTGTAGTTCAAACTGAGCAAACACCCTGTCCGTCGCAGCGCGCACACTTTGCTCGCTTGCGTTACTTTTGGAATAGCGGTCGTAAACTTCTCCATTGGACCGTTAAGGGCTCTTGAACTTGAAGTTTTGGTGAAATTAAGACTTGTTTTTACAGAATGGCTGAACTGAAGGTAGGATTTTCTCTACAGATTAAACGTTTTTTTTTTTTGTTGTTTTTTTTTCTGTGTAGCATGAGTTAATTCTTTTATGTATGTCTTTAAGTTTTTAATTTTAATTTGAAAGTCAAATCCAAAACAGGAAAGTGTAAAGTATGCTTGCAATAATTAAATGTCTTAAATGTTTCAAATGAGAAGCCGTATCCCAGTGTGTGCTTCTTCCACATACAGTACCTTTCCACATATGTCGGGGGTGTTCCTAGTCGACCAATCAGATCTCTGGTAGCAGCTACGCCCAGTCAACAGACTTTCCATAATTCTTAAATCGCAAATGAAACGACAAAGTCGAGCTTTGAAAATATTTCTCAACTTAATAAAATGTAAGAAATTTAAACTTACCTCCACCAACAATTTACATTGTAATTACCGCACATTTTTTGGGGGGGTGGGGGGTGGGAACATAACTTGTATCTTCTGCGAACACACAGTGACTCACCTTTGTCCTGTTTCATTTGAACAAGGCCATTCGAAGGCAAATGACCATTTTTTACTGAAGTGTCGCAATGCTGCATTTCCATTGAAGACTTGAGGGAGAACTGCAACCTTTATAGTATTTAGTATTGATAAAGAGAGTATAAAGGTCTTGATTTCTTCAGCAAAAGCCACGTGTTTTCTAAAGAGAATTTAATTCTTATATTCATGTTACATTTTGACCTTCAAATGGTAGGTATGGATGCATCTAATTTCACTGCCATCTATAGTAGGAGAAAACAGGTACTGTCAACCTCAGTATCAGTTAATATTCCATCCATCCATCCATCCATCCATCCATCCATCCATCTTTCAGCCACTAGGGCATAAGGCTGGGTTTACCCTAGATGGGATCCCACTCAAAGTTAATAGAAGTAGAGTCCAGGTCCTTCTCAGCTTTGTGGTTTGGCTTTGCTCCCCGCAGTACCTGACTGGCTTTGGAAACGAGTTTGCGTCTGAAGATCCACGTTGCCCTGGATCACTACCTGAGGGACAGGTGAGGCCCAGACCCCCAGTTCAGTTCACTCCCTCCCACTGTCTTTCTGCAAGCATTTATTTCCAGCAGAAACCTATGCTGTGAAACAAAACACTTTTTGATTGTGTAACAGAAAGACCATGGGTAAGAGGTGCAGCATCTTTGAGCCCCGTGCACCTCAGAGCCCCCCCCCCCCCCCAGCCTTCACAGTTTTTTTTGTTTCCTTTTCCTTTATTATAAATCAATTAAAATACAATGGGACAATTGGAATGAATTAAAAGTCAGATTATGTTAAAATATTCAAAACCAATCAGGTTCCAACAAATACAAAATAAAATAAATCAATAACCCAATGCAGAAAAAAACCATCTGATAAACCAAACTCATTAGCCTTCACATGATATACTCACCACACTCTGCTTCTTCCAGAACAATCCACAGGTGTGTCCGTATGGCCTGTATGCTGAGCAGCTGTCTGGCTCTGCCTTTACCTGTCCGCGGTCTGCCAACAAGCGTAGGTATGCCCGAGGAAGCTTCTAAAGGGTGCATGTCAGCGAAGTAGAAACACTCTGACAGTGTTGAGGTTTGGTGTCTTTGTCTAAGTGACATGGTGCATTTGTAGCTGGCTGTATCGTATCTTACCCTCTGTGCGACACAAGCCCTTCACTGCAATGCATCATGAAAGCCTGACTGACACCTGGGACGAAGTGGAACCGGACCCCAACCAGGTAGATGAGGGATGTGGGATGAGGAGGAAGAACAAATATGTTGACCAGTTGGTAATGCGTTTTATCCCACAGTTGTGCAGGAAATTACACCAGATGATCTTTTAGCCAAAAATGAGAATATTCACAAACACTAAAAGACTGAATGGTACAGACATCATGTAAAGAACAGGAGGACCAGGCAGCTGGTGATAGAGCAACAAGTGGTCTGGGAATGAGAGCGAGGCTCAGGGAAAGCTGACCTTCTGCAGAATAGCCTGAAAATTCACGTTGAGTGGCTCTCCACTAGGGGGAGTCACAAGATATGAAAGGAAGAAGGACAGCAGGAACAGCAAGGCTAGTGGAAAGGTTCTGGAGCGGGAGCAGTGTGTTTGAAGGGGCTGTGAGCATTTCAGAGCTGCTCAGAGCAATCAAAACACTTACGATTTCACAATAAAATCAAATTTCAATGCAAAATTAATAACAATTAAAACCCAGGCGTCCCAGGCGATTAAATAGTTAAATCAATCAAACATTCAGAAAATAAAATACCAGGCTTAAAATCCATCAAAAGGGATGTAATTTAACAACAGCAATAGCTCTCATATATACTATTCTTTTCCTATAGCTGCGGTGGCTACCATTTCCCATCCCCAAGGCTTCCGAAAGGAAGGTAGATTTCGTGATGGTGAGTTCAGGGTCTGTGGCCCACATACTCAACACACCATGCTTTTCCCATCATGCTTTGCACTTTGTTCTTGGTGGTATCTGCTTCTTTTCTGAAGCAGTATTTATTTTCGTATCTGATTCGCTCCCTGAGTCTGTGTTTGGACCTATCAGGGACTGAACACAATCTGTGGGGCAGGAGATTCCAGAGGTCGTAACGGGATTGCCATTCACGTGTATACCTGTAACACTTCTATGATTGACAAGTGAGTGGCCACACCCACTTATTCAGTGACATATAATTACGATTTTTGGTTGCATGAACTGAGCTTTTTTTGGGCTTTGTATTTTCCAGGTGCTTTTATAACTCGGATGGAGATTTTCTTATTGGTGAGTCAAAACTACAGTGTTTACGGTGGTTAGATATCACAGAGCTTGGTCGATTGGTGAAATGGGATCTGCCATATAAATGACTCATTTTTTTGTTTAAATCCATGCATTATGGAAAGTTTTATTTTTTTAATTCATGAACAATTGAAGCAAAATTAATAGTGCCAATGAGGTTTAGCTCCAGAGCCTGTCCAGTGCTCATGCATTCTAGGTAACTGAGTTTTCTGAGACTTCCAGGTCACTAAAGTTATCCTTTCTCAGTTCCTCAGCAGGGAAAGCTTTTGGTCACCACAGAATTTGGCAAAATGATGGTGGAACCCAATGAGATCTGTGTCATACAGGTGAGGCTGAGGCTGCAGAGTACCTTTTGTGTGTGTGTGTGTGAGTGGTGTTACCTGACCTCCTGACACTGATTGTAGCACCCTCCAGGGACAGGAACTCTCAGCGACAGTAAACAGTAGGTGATCTGTAGTCCAGTGATTCTGGCAGCAATAAAACCTGGGTGCAGATCGCATCCATTCCAGTTCACACTAGGAGGGCCGTATCCACTCCTCTTTATGCAAAACCACGTGGTCTGTGTAAGGGCCACCTGTCCAACTGACCCAGCCATCTCCTTCAGCATGGGATGCGCTTCAGCGTGGATGTGTTTGGGGAGACCCGGGGTTATGTGCTGGAGGTGTACGGAGCCCACTTCGAGCTGCCTGACCTGGGCCCCATTGGTGAGTTTCTGCCCCTTTCACTCAGCATCACCTTACAGAACCTTCTTTTGGAAGTTACCGCTACATTTAAATGGTCAATCAGTGGTCAGTTCTGATGTCAATCAAACACTTAATTCTATTTGGCCAGGTATGCTTTAGACAATTACGTACACTGACTGTCTAGTTCAACTTCCCACTAACTTAAACAGGCCCTAACTCTATTGTGAATGCACATTGAACATCCTCTGACTATACCCTGACCCCCCCCAGGTCATGAACAACAGGACTGCCACAGCAGTCACATGGGAGGTTCTATGGTGATCTGTGATCTACCCCCCCAGGAGCCAACGGATTAGCCAATCCCAGGGATTTCCAGGTTCCTGTGGCATGGTATGAGGACCGCATGGTTGCTGACGGATACACTGTCATCACCAAGTACCAGGGGAAGCTGTTCTCTGCCCAGCAGGTGTGTAGTGTGTCCCCGTGTTGCTGTTTGTATAACTGGGGTGTGTGTATGAGGACATGTACAGCCAAAAAAGTGAGGACACTGCCCCCTACTGGTCCATCTGCACTTCACCCATCCACTTTTCTACTCTGACCTTTCCTTGGGGGTGTAGCAAGCAAAGCAAAACAGACTGTAAATAATTAGACCACATGACATGGGGATGGTGAGCTGGGTGCCTTCCGGGGCTCCTCTGCATTGTCGGGGTTCATTTGAAAGCCCCCGGCTGCTTCCCTAAACAGCCCCCCACTCCTGCCTTGTCCGCTGCCGCCTTCCCCTCCAGCTGAGGCTCCAAATTGCTGAAATTAGCTTGTTATTTGCTTGGCTGCTCCAGACCGCCACTCCAGTGCTCCCTGTCTGAGTATTTCTGCTTATTTGCTGGTGAATTCCTGCATTTTTACAGGCTCATATTTCCGTGTGTTTGCTCCTGTGTACACACTGGTCCCACCTGTGTCTAAGACGAGATCTGCAGTCATACTGATGCCATGGATATCACAGGCTGCCGCACAGCTACATTTCTGTCAACAGGCCGTATAAAAGCGTTGTGTCTTTACATGGTCTGATCCGGCCCGCTCTCTGTCCCCCTGACTCCAGGAACACTCCCCCTTTGATGTGGTTGCCTGGCATGGCAACTACACACCATACAAATATAACCTGGAGAACTTCATGGTGATCAACTGCGTGGCCTTTGATCATGCGGTGAGGACCACAGCACCACATGTACCATGTCCACCTGGTGGTGGGGTTATGACATCACAGCTTCGTCTACTCTGTATTACCAGGATCCCTCCATCTTCACCGTGCTGACAGCGAAGTCCACACGGCCCGGAGTCGCCATCGCCGACTTTGTAATCTTTCCCCCACGGTGGGGCGTGGCAGACCACACCTTCCGACCCCCGTACTACCACAGTAAGATCACATCTGCTAACCCCCCATACTAAGGCCAGGCACTCACACATTTCCACATGGAAATGAATACGCACAGATCATAATAATGTGGTTTGTTCTGTTCATGTAGCGGATTTCTGATTGCTCTTTTCAATCCCTGCATTACAATTACCCTAAAGAAGTCAGTGTACTGTGTTAGAACGCCCCCTGTCTCCCTGGCAGGGAACTGCATGAGCGAGTTCATGGGCCTCATCAAGGGACATTATGAGGCCAAGGAGGAGGGTTTCCTGCCAGGAGGGGGCAGCCTCCACAGCATGATGACGCCACACGGGCCAGACGCCGAGTGCTTCGAGAAGAACAGCGCTGCTGCCCTGAAGCCCGAAAGGGTTGCCGAGGGCACCATGGTAACAAACAAAAAAAAAAGAAACTGTGAATATGTTTAATTTGCACATGAAGATTCATAACATCCTGATTAAATCAATGGTCCATCAACAGGGAAAATGTCAGACTGCATAATTACAGGCTGGGTGCTGCCGTTTTTAACATTTGCACCCCCTCCATAGGCATTTATGTTTGAGTCCTCCTTCAGCATGGCTGTCACCCGCTGGGGACTGGACACCTGCCAGCGCCTGGACAGGAATTACTACAGGTGTTGGGAGGCATTGAGGAGTCACTTCGACCCCAGCGGCAAATAGGATATTCAGGTAGGAACACAAGGAGGCTGGGCAGATGCTGTACCTCCGGGAGGAGAAGGGCACCCAGCACCGTGACACTCAGGCTGAGCCAAAGGCACGTAACCCATGGGTGTATGCAGAAAGTCAGTAGGCTCCCTATGCTGTGTAGTCCAGCTGATCAGACTTTAAATATTGCAAAAATACATGTTGATTGAACTGACACAGGTGGCCCCTTCATTAAGCTGTAACCTACTTCCTTTAGGGTCCAGGGAACACCTGAGAACCACGGCCTTAACCAGCAAGGAAGCCAACAGGCCTGAAGCAAACACACAGTACAGAAACCAAGGGGAAACGAAAAGCCATTAAACAGAGAAATGCATACAACCAAGCCAACGGAAGCATGTAGGCTTGGGCTGAGCAGACACATGCTACTGCAAACACCAGCTGCATTTGTGAGAAACAGTTTGAGCATGTGCAGAAAAGTTAGCACACGTATGGGTCTCGTCAGCCCGGGAAACATGCCTTAACCAGAGTACTTATGCAAATGAAAGAAAATCACTTTGTCCCATCTTATTGACCACATTGCTTCTGACAAACTACATTAAAATAATAAGCCAAATGCTTGTCATATTTTGTTTTTTGTGGGGGGCAGGGGGACATTATACAACTTTTAGAGAACGCAAATGTCCAAACAACACGGAGGGATGACGACAGCCTCTCAGACCTGAAGTTCAGAAAGGTGAGCAGGTATTCCATCTCAGTGAAGCAAGTTACTGTAAAGAGCCTCTGTCACAGTATCTTACAAGTGGGCGTGAAGGAAGAAAACATCTTTGAGGGTGAGATTTATAGTAGTTTTTATTACAGAATCAAATGTGAACACCGAGAGGACGTGTGTATTAAACGTTCATCGTGTGGCCGTGGTCAGCGGTTATGTCCGATCAGTAGGAGAGCTGGAAACGACGATCATATGTCCCTGCCTTGATGGATTCCTCCTTCTTGTCCTGCAGGTGACAACCCCAACAACACCCAGCCCATGGAGAATTATCACAGGCAATAAAAATTATACATGCACACACACACACACACACACACACACACACAGAAAGGTTGAACTATTTCATAGTACAACTGCATATGAAGATTTTAAAAAAATCAGTAAGATCTCCTGCCCACCCTGTCGGTCTTGAAAACGTAATACCAGAAGAAAAGTGGAGCGACCGCAAACAGCCCTCCTAAGAGCGACGTCTTGGCGGTGGGTTTGAAGTTGGGGTAGACGTTAGTACGTGCGTAGGTCCACCGTGTAAGAGCGGGATCCTCCTGTAAACACACCCGAAGGAAAACAGGTCAGATACACGCCGCAGCGGACAGCCGGAATGGGCTCACTTACCGCTTCCCGTAAGCGAACGCTCTCGCACTTAATACTATACCGCCATCCCAGTGTCACCACTCGACGGATTCAATGGCAAAGAAACAATGAGAAACGTTTTAAAGCCGCTGACATTTTCAGAAGAGCTGCGATCCGCAATATTGCGCATAATTCCCCTTTAAAAGGTTATATCGTCAACGACCAAGGTCACGACACGAAGATCTCTGTTCTTTAACAACCAAACAAGTCACACGTTTTGATGATCACGACTGAAAGGACCACCAGGTCAAGTCAAAACCCTGGCATGCATGCAAATAATAGCTAAAATGAAACAACACCGGAATAAGCAAGGAAGCTGCTTTCGGCTGTGCCAGCCGACTAGATAGCTGTGTCGCTTTCCCTTACGATTAAATCTTTCCGATGCGGGTTGTTGAGCTGCAGTTGATACTGCCTTTTCAGCTGAGCTCTCAGAGCAGCTCTCTCCTCCTCGGCACGCCTCAGCTCTGGAGAAAGATTAAAATATTCCGCCGGGTCCAAGGTTGTTGGCCGTGTAGCCAGCGGAGCCTCTCTGTAGTGCGCCATCTTGGAAAGTCTCACTAGAGATGCTAGCAGGTGACGCAATCATATGATTGGTCCGCCCGGCTCAGGTTATTCACGAAAGATATCGCGATATATTGTCGGGTGCGTAGCAACGCTCCTGTGTGTTTTTTTTTAATAAGCTTTAATGGTACTTCAAGCGTGTGATACAGTACAGTGGATCAGCACACAAAGTTAGAACATAAAAAAATGAATGAAAAAGGGACAATGAAGAATAATGTAGGGGCTTAAGTTACGAAAGCCTAAATTAAATTATTTACAAATGTTGGTAGTGTTGGGGACAGAAAGCTAGGTTTAGAACCTTGAACTATAACCAAGGAAAGTGCTTTATAAAAGTGATGCTTGCAAA
>JAACJT020000064.1:15193827-15221783 GCA_009936485.2 Gymnarchus niloticus | reverse complement strand
TTAGTCCTACTGAGCTTGATTCCTCTCCTCTCTAGAGCATACCTCCACCTCTCCAGGGTCTCCTCAACCTGCTCCCTGATCTCATTACAGATCACAATGTCATCTGCAAACATCATAATGCACAGGGGCTTCTGTCTGATCCCGTCTGTCAACCTGTCCATCACCATTGTAAATAAGGGGTAAAGGCATAAATGTACATAAAGTAACTGAACATGATGGTGACCCAGACTGACCTTGACGGGCTAGCATGCCTTGAACTGCATAAAGTGTCACAACCTGATTACAAGGTGATACGGATTACTTTGACTGTGTCAGGTGTCAGTTTGAAAATGGAGTTGGACACGGGGTCTGCATGCTCATTAATATCAAAAGCTGATTACGATGAACTGTTTTCAACTCTGCCTTTGCAAAAGACTTCAGTTATGCTGCAAACATACACTGGAGAGAAGGTGGCTCCACGAGGTAAAATAAAGGTGGATGTTTGGGCTTGAATGGTTACGTAAAATCCAGTTGGAACGGCAAACCATCAAGTCACTACACTTGTCCAGCAGTGAAATAGATAACACTAGTGCATCCACTAAGTGGCATCTTTTCCAGATATTATCTGATGCTGAAGAGGTCTTCAGAGATGGCATTGGAACCTTAAAAGGCATAGAGACCCACGTAGACTTAGATGACCAAGTCAGACCTAAATTCTACAAATCTCGCCCATTACCCTACGTACTCCGACCTAAAGTGGAAGCTGAGCTACAACGCCTTGATGAAATAGGCATCCTGTCACAGGTAGAACGGAGTGACTGGGCTACTCCCATTGTCCCAGTGGTAAAGGGAAACACTGGAGATGTACAAATTTGTGGGGATTTCAAAGTAACCATCAACCCAGTTCTCCATAGTATCCTGTATCCATTGCCTCGCATTGAAGACAACTTGTCATCATTGGATGGAGGTGAGTGATTTTCAAAGATAGGCTTGTGCAAGATCTATCTTCAAATGGAGGTAGAGGAGTCCTGAAAAGGATATCTCAAGATGAACACACCCAAGAGGGCTGTTCCGAGACAACCATCTTGCCTTTGGAATAGCTTCAGCTCCAGCATTATGGCAGAGGGCTGTGGACCAAGTACTTCAAGGGATACCTGGAACACAGTGATACCTTAATGACATCATTGTAACTGGAAAGCACGACAGATCACCTTGAAAACTTGAGTACTTGCAGAGCTTAAGGAGAATGGGCTACACGCAAAGAGAGAGAGAGAGAGAGAGAGAGAGAGAGAGAGAGAGAGAAATGTGAGTTTTTCAAAGAGAAAATAACATATTGTGGACATGGAATTGATAGAAATGGACTGCATAAGTCACAAGAGAAAGTCATGACAGTACTGTGTGCCCCTGAGCCTCAGAATGTGTCTCAAATGAGGGCCTACCTTGCGTTGGTAAATTATTACTATAAATTCCTTCCAAATCTGCCAACTGTACTGCACCCTTTAAACGACTTGGTACAAGCAGGTGTGAGTGGGAGCTGGACTGAAAACTGGAAAAAGTCATTTAAGGAGACAAAAAGACTGATGACATCAGACAAGCTCCTTACGCACTATGACTCCTCCCTACATGTTAAATTGGCATGTGACACATCACCATATGGCATTGGTGCTGTTTTGTCACACACATTCAAAGATGGCTCCGAAAGGCCCATTGCATTTGCGTCCAGGACTCTAACCCAAATTGAATGCAATTATGCGCAAATGGACAGGGAGACCCATAGCTTAGTATGGAGGGTTAAGAAATTCAGCAACTATTTGTATGGACAAAGGTTTACATTAGTGACAGACCACCGTCCGCTTGAGTCAATTTTTAAGCCCACGCTTACGACATTGAGTTTAAAGAGACAAAGCACCACAGCAATGCTGATGGATTATCATGCCTCCCACTGACTACAGTCAACAAGACTGAACCCAACTTCGGGACCCGATGGATCTGTTGTATGCCAGCCTTGTAGACCAACTGCCCGTGACAAATGCTCACATAGAAAAGGAGACCAGAAATGACATAACCTTATCTAAGATTTACGACTTGACCATGCAAAGATGGCCAGCTAATGAACAGTAATTGTTTCCACAGACTGCCGCCAGAAGGGAACAGTTGTCTGTGTACCACAGCACTTTAATGTGTGGTACAAGGGTGGTGATTCCTTCAAGGCTGCGGACCAAGGTATTGGGCAGTTTGCATGAAGGACATTTGGGAACAGCTTAAAAAAAAAAAAAGTTTGACTTGCAATTGTGTGTGGTGGCCTGGTATCGACAATAAAATTGAAGACATGGCTAAATCTTGCAAAGGGTGTCTGAAAGTACAAAATGAGCCTCCACAAGCTCCATTTCACCCTTGGGAGTGGCTGTCAGCACCGTGGCAAGGCCTACATATAGACTTTGCAGGGCCATTCATGAACCTCATGTTCTTAATAGTCATGGATGCACATTCTAAGTGGCCCAAGGTTGTGCCCATGAAGTCAACAACATCAGAAACGACCACTGCTGTCCTGAGAACTATGTTTGCTAGGTATGGCCCGCCTGAGCAAATGGTTAGTGACAATGGACCGCAGTTTGTTTCAGAAGAGTTCAGTATGTTCATGAAACAAAATGCCATTAAACATCTCAGGTCTGCTCCACATCACCCTGCAACAAATGGACTGGCAGAGCGGTTTGATCAAACGTTCAAGAAAGCTGTTACAGCAATTGACAGAAAATATTTCACTCCAACACAAGATCACTAATTTCCTTTTTGTGCATCGAAACACAACTCATGCAACAACAAACCACTCACCTGCAATGCTGTTCACGAACAGGAACTTGTGTTCTCACTTGGACCTTCTCAAACCAAGTGTGCTAGCTATATAAATAACTACAGCCAAAATACTGAGTTAATGTTTTTATCAGGACTCAGGCTTACAATCCCTTTTCTTACTAAAGTTAAGAACTTTATTAGCTTACTATCTCACTACCAAGGAAAGAAGGTAATTAAGTGATTTTCAGTTCCTAACGAAGGCACACCATTGGCAGACGACCCTCCGTGTCCAGCCACGGTTTGTTTAACTGCCCAATGCCGACTCCTCGAATGCACTACTGCAGCCAGAGCTATATGCAGCAATGCAGAGAACAACACTGCCCTCTACTGGATACCATCATCATCAGAGTGGGTGGGGGGGCATATTTGTGTGGATCAAGAGGTATTTGTGTGTGGATCGCAAAAAAGCGAGAAGAATGTCTCAAAATTACACATGCAGCAGCTGGGATGGATGCGTGAGTTGAATGATCCACAAATGCACATTCGGCATCTCAAACGTAGAATTACAGATTTACAAATGACATTTCGTCACATATGCACACACAAAGCATGACAAACTTTTACAAATTATAATCGACACATTCGTGGATAGCAAACACGCATGTAAACTGGAATATCTGTGGATCATGGAACATGCATTTACAAATCATTGAGAAATTTCTCTGTTTGCTGCTCTATTTGATATGGCAATTGTCTAAAAGGGGAGAAGGTCTAATGTCTGCACAGTAATAAAAATAGGTACTATTTTGTATTGTACAGGTTCACTACGGTACGTAAACTGTGTGCAGCCCCTCTTGTGTGTGTGTGTGTGTGTGTGTGTGTGCGCAGTTTCAGCAGCAGTAAGAGAAAGAACTGAGTCCGACTTGTGCTCTGTTGTTATCGCTTACTCTTTGTTGTATTAACAGAGATACGCAACAAAGATCATTGCTGATGTCTATCCTCCTTGGCACTGTGTTAACACACACCTGAATGCTCCAGAGAGGCAAACTGCCAAAACTTCTGCTTTCATAGAGGTGGTTACACTTGCTGATGATCAATTCATCAAGTGCATTTTATTAGCAGCATCTGGCTGCTACTTACCCTCTTAATTCCTATGGAAGCAGTAATTGTGTACTTAATTTTTCCACATACTGCTTCTGCATGCTAGCTCAGTTTTTGTTAAATGAATAATGACACGGTGTAATATGTCATGTGGTGTTGTTCATCTGAGGTTGTATTTACCTAATTTTAAGACCTGCTAAGGACCAAATGATTTTTTTATGTCCCGATACGTAAAACTACAGAAGATGGTGTACTTTCTTTTTCACGACTGTACATACTCTGTAAAACAAAATGCCCCCGTCCCTGAGCTTTTGGAGTCCCCTGCTAGCAGTGCATTACCTTGGTTTGCTCTTTCCTGAGTTGCTTGATTAGCGTTGGGTTGTCACTATCTTTGGCCCGCTCCTCCCGCAGCTGGTTGACCATGGTTACAGTCTGTGCTATACAGGTCTTAATGGCCATATCCCTGCTCAGGTGGGCTCTCCTTAGCTGTTGGAAAAACACAGGGAAGTCAACTCAGGGCTGGTAAGCTGCTGGGTCAGAAAGCTTTAGTTACTGCTTGTCACTATCTGACTTTAGAGCATGACAGTGTTTTTACAGACAGGTAGTTCAACAGCTCCAGTGAGTCAATGAAACACTGCTCTCTGAGAGAAGCAACGGATCAAGAGCGATTAGCAAAGAAAGCAGGCAGTCAGGCACCCATAACATATGCCAGCATTAAAAAAGAATCCATTTAACTCCTCCTGCTCATTTAATTTGTGTATAGTGGAAATGCTTAATCTAGGTCTAGCTTATACTAGCAGGAAGTCAATGCCAAATCTACCATCCTTGTTTTAAATAAGACTTTCTTTCCCCTGACCTGAATTGGCTCCTGACCAGTTTCCACATGTGCTCTTTAACTAAAGCACTTCCAACGTTAAAATAATCAGGAATGACTACACACAAATATGCACTCACAGACTCATAAAGCTCCTTGCAGGTCTGTCTGGCATCCACCTTCCCCTTGAAGGATGCAGTGGGAATCGTGGTGTTCAGGCTATGTACTATCCGGTCATCGATGGTTCGCATCGTCTTTAGCACCTCCTAACGTACGCACGCACGCACGCACGCACAAAAAACAAATAATAGCCAAACCCGCAAATCAGCCAGCAGTTTGGTCAAAAAAGGAAATAGTCCTTTAAGCTAAGGGTTGCAGGTCCAAGTACTGGGGGGCGGAGCTATTGTCTTACCATGGAGAAAGTTCTTTTGAATCGTGTCCAAAATAATTGTGAAGTGCAGCATCAACATGTACGTTATATTCTAATCTTACATTTACGAAGTAGTTTATTCAAATCATCAGGTGTTTTAATCCCTGACTACGTGTAAAGTGGGATCAAGTGTTCTCAACATTTTCCATGTCAGCACCAAAGTGATTATGTATAATTACCGGCTGATACTGTACGTTAAATACATATCTAGAAAAAAAATCCTTTCATCGCCATAAAACCCTACATTTATACTATCAAGACACTATACCGCCGCTGCACTTAAAGGAGACCCACGTTACCTCAGTGTTACGGAACACTCATTTAGGACGACAAATCTAAGTACTTATTTAAACAGTTGATTGATTAAGTAGAGTTGATTCTTACTAGACTGGATAATGGCGCTGATTAATACGCACGTGATGGATTAACAAAATTATTTTACCTGAAACATTGAAAAGTCCTCACAGTTTAGACTTTCACCGGGCGCCGCCATATTGGACGCGAGGACCGCTTTTTGGAACACGTGAAATAGCAGGCCATTCACATGCCTGATTTGAAAAGGGTATAGGACGTCCATTTAAAATAGACAAACTAAACTGTGCACTTATTATTTTCGTAATGTCAAGCATGGAACCTTTGTAACTGTGGCAGTAAAGCTGACCGATAACTTAATATAAGTTGTTTGAAATTAATTTAACTATATTCAGGAGCAACGGGCTTATTTTGTATCATATCACTTAAGAACATCGTGAATGATACTGTATTCTAGATTTGGATAATGCTTATATAATAGCAACTTACGGTTTTAAAATACAGTACGCGTAAAAGTCTCCATTTAGAATTCTATCGTACCGTTTTCGTGACCGCTCCAAACAGTCATGTAATTAGACGTACAGTAACCGGAAGCAGGGGTCCGGCGCACGTCGAAAATCGATGCTTGATGGGAACTTGGGTGTAATGACGTGAAGCATATTATGGGATACAGTGTAGGAGAACAGTTGTATGACTTTGATAGCTGAGGTCCGTTTGTTTTTCTTTGGCTGGATTTCGAGTGAGTTATGTGTTCTTTCGGCATGATCTTCGGTGCGATCCACAGGTCCCGTTATGCTTCTCGGATTTTACTCGGTTAGTCTTTACACCTATTTATTTTTATTTTTTCCCCTCTTCTCTCCATGTGGATGGTTTACGTTGTTTTTAATTTGACAGGACGACACCTTTCCGCTTTGCCGCGTTATGAGCCCCCAGGTAGTCAGGGTGATGGCGTCCGTCTCTCGGGTGTTGATGCGTATTTAGAATGCGTATGTAGGGCTGGTTGTGTGTCCGCCGCATTGACAGTCGGCTGAAAAGCAGTAAGAACAGATCCGCGGTAGAGGTGGGCATTTAATTCATCTGCTGAACTGTATGGTGACACTCGGCCGTGCGTAACGTACTCCTTCCAAATCAGACTTCATAATGAATTCGTATAAGATTTTGACCGGGATCTTAACTGAACTGTTTTGACACGCAATTAGACACAAACGAACTGAAAAATCTACAAAAGTAGGGGAAAGTTCACACTACTGGATTTGATGTTGGGGAGTGGATGCCTGCTGGGCATAGGGTTGTCACTTCTTCAGGAAGAAAAAAGCCTACGTGCTGGCACCAGTCTGGAAAGGCGTGGGGATGGAGGTGGAGCTGAAAATACAGAACATACCAGTTTGCCTTAAAATACAAGACAATCCCACATTCTATGGGCTGGGTGGAAACCCTAGTTGGCTGTGGATCTGTGGCAGGTTGAAGTGGATTTCAACGGCCAGTGGCTAATGGCTGTTTCTTAGCGAGTCCCCATGTGGGGTCCTAATGAACATGGGTCCTCTTCAGCAGCTCCAGGCCGTGTTCAGGCAGTGCATTTTGGGCAGCAGAGGGGACTGTGCAGCAAGCCACTGGATGAGGGGGCCAAACCACAAGCCACAGTGACAGAGCCTGGAACCAAGTTTTCGGGTAAGAACTGAACACTGGCCTTTTCTTTACTCCTACTTGGTCTACAGTTCTGTCGCAGTCTTTGTGTGTTCTGTAATATTCCTAAGGTGAACTGGTGTATTTCACACCATGCTGCTAGTTTGTGTTTTAGAGCTGCTATTTGAGCTGGCTCTGAGTTTGTGTGTTTTGACCGTCATCATAAAGGCTTATTTAAACTCACTTGTCTAGATGCATGTAACTAGAGTTGCACACAAAACTGCAGGTCAGGATGCATTTCAGTGGATGCAGTGCAACATCTTCTGTCTCTTCTATTGACTCGCTGTCTCCTCAAACCCACAGCTAAACCCACAGCTAAACCCACATTCCGAGTCCCGGGGCACAGACCTTCTGACTTCGAGAAAAGGATCTTCATCTGGGCTGGCCGCTTCAAGACCAAAGATCAGATCCCCGAGATAGTGTCGTAAGTGTCCTGTTTACGGGCCCAGAGCTGGCTTGTCTGCAGATGCCTTTCAGGGGCTGCATCCTACTCTAATGGTCAGTAATTGGTGTATAAGTGGAGTTATCAGGGTCATCTGGGAGCAGGATGTTTTTGAAGCTGAGACGGGGCACCAAATGTTCGCTTGCAAGTAACGGGTGTTCTGCGCTGTGTTGCAGGATGGAGATGCTTGATGCTGCCAAGAACAAGGTTAGGGTGAAAATTGCCTATTTGATGGTGTTTGTGACCATCGCAGCCAGCATGGTTATGATCTATCTTGGAAAACGGGTAGGTCACCTCAGACTGGGGCAGGATTGTGTGTGTGAGAAGGGTATATGTACATGAGTGTCTTGTGTCCCAGGCTGCTGCGAGACATGAGTCTCTGACATCCTGGAACTTGGAGAGGAAAGCTCGCTGGAAAGAGGAGGCCCAGCGTGAGAGGGAAACGACCACCATGATAGATGGGAAGTCCTAGTGAGGAGTTTGAGTGCCCCCTATGTGCCTGCCAAAATGGGGCAGAAGAGTAGGAGTTTCTGCAGTAGGATTGTGTGTTGACCACTGAGATGTTATTTTTGTCACAACTGTAGTGCTTATTTCAGTAAAAATATACTGACTAAATGACTGTATTTGTACCTTGATGTGTGTGACCTGTGCGGTAATGTACACATCACTGGGTATAACAGTGGGGATCATGACCCCTCTCCTTGTTACACAGTGGTCTTGGAACGATCTGTACTAGTCCAGCCAAGACCTCATGTCTTTTCTAACTCCTTACTGACCCTCAGAAGGAGATGTGGTTCATGGTTTCTGCCTGGTTGATGGACTTCTATGTGACATTCCAGATTGCCCTCTTCCTTGCCAGGATAGGGTGTGTGTGCACATGTTTTAATGACCAGATCCAGATCAATGAAATAGCATTTATGCAAATGGCATAACACAGTCTCAATACAACAATGGTATTGATCATGAGGAGTCAGTCATTAGTTCTGGAAGTAAAAAAATTACCTTGGTAAACAATTTTGTACATTAACAAAATGACCAATATTTTCAAGTTTTATTTGGGTGTTTTTTTTTTTTTCTTTCCCCCACCTGAATTTTCTAAATGACAATATGGCACCTATGGTATTCACAGATCCACCCCAGAAACAGCAAAAGCAGAACCAGTGCGTTGAGGCGTGTTAGCTGCGTCCCAGGCCTATTCAGTGGTAGGCCCATGTGCATGTGACCAGCATAGTTACCGCCCCCTGACCAAATGGGTCCTTCCTCCCTCATCTCCTAAGCAGGGCTATGTCCAGGCTTACTGATCTGACTGAGGTCCTTAACAGTCTCTCTGCTGGTAGCCTGGCACGAGGACAGTGCTTCCTGGTCAGTGGAGGCCCCCAGGTCAGTTCAGTTTCAGACCTCCAGAAAAAATGGCATTGTTGTGGAATGGGTGACTTTCCAGATGTCCTGTAGCTATCTACCTGCCCACTCAGTCTCTGTGCGAGGTGGGCAAACTCCCTGTTTTACCATGTGGAGGGGAGGGACTTCTCAGAAAGGGCCTACCAACAGGCAATACTCTCCCTGAAAGAATGGTCTTGCCCAACAAAAGAGCCAATGGCATTTAGTCAGTCCCACAAGCCCCATCACCGGCTCCTGTTACGTCACAACTTTATTGCATGAACAGCACTGTGAGCCCGGTCACAGGGCACCAGCAGAGGGGCTCACAAAAAAGAAAAAAGCTTAAGAGAACAGGTTAAGTGTATCAAGACATAAGTGCTTTCTTATATTTTTGTGGGAGCCCAGCCACCAGAGTGGTAGTGCATCAGTCAGTGTGGCATGTGTGTCTGGCTGCACAGGAGGCCTGCAGGGGGCATGGTAGGTCATGCTCAGACACTGCAGTACAGAACCGCAGTGGACGATGGGAAGCGAGTTCTCACTCTGAGACCGCGTGCAATGAGTCGACGGTACGGGTTTTTAAATTAGGATATCACACTGGCACAGCCTGGCATCCTTCCTCACCTCCCCCTCATTTATGGGGGAGGGACCAAAACAGCAGGAAGAAGGGCCTACATCATAGCTGGAAGCCGTCCATGGGGGCTTCACATGCTGGGAAGAGATACTGCTGCTGCTCCAGGTCGACAGGCGGAGCCAGGGCAGGGTCCTCATCCTCAGGGCTGAAATAGCGCTCGATCAGATCAAAGGCCTTCTGGTAGATCTCCTGATTCTCGTGGCCCTGCAGAAACTCCATCTTGTCCAGACCTGGAGAGGAAAGAGCACAGACGATGGAAAAGGGTTCATATCTCAGCTGTGTGCGCGCACGCTCGACATCTGGGGATTGGGGAAGTCTCATACCATAGGCCTCCTCGATGAGCCCGCAGTAGGGGTTGACACCACCACTCCTCTTGGCCTCCTGCTCACCCAGACGCAGAATGTTCTCTAGGCCATTCAGGGCCACCTGTACGATTTTGGCATCCATGAGTGTCAGCAGGTCACACAATGGCTTGATGCAGCCCAGTTCCACAAGGTACCTGTAGGGGGCAGCACAGAGAAACAGGACACACCACAGAACTGCACCATTATCATCACCCTGTATACATGGAACACAACCATACATTTATCCTTCCCGTCCAAACACCAGCATGGGTCATGTGACACTGGGGCAATCAGTACACAGGGAACCTAATGGAAACCCTAATATGCCATCAGCTAGGACCCACCTGATCTGCTCAGCAGAACCCCCAGAGGTGGCATTGGTGATGGCCCAGGCTGCCTCCTTCCTGGTGCGAAATTCCGCCCCCTGCAGGATGCTGATCAGGCCTGGCAGCAGGTTGGCATGAATCACCATCTGCCAGGGGGGAAATTCATCTGCATTAGGAAAAATGGGGACCAGCATACTGCCAATGTCCCCAAGCACAACCAGCTACCTGTATCTGTGCTCTGTTGCCTGCGGTGATGTTGGAGATGGTCCAGCAGGCCTCCTTCTTAATGGACTCCTTGGGACAGCTCAACAGGTGCTGCAGACTCTGAAGGGCGGAGCAGTTCAAGATCACCTGCAGGTTAGACCATAGAGAGGGAAGATGTTAAAAGAGGGAGGGAGGGCCAACGAGGCCAAAAGGCAGAGTGAAAGTGCAGGTGCTCGTGTACCTGAGTCTGCAGATCGTCCCCGGTGACGATGTTTCCAACAGCCCTCAGTGCAGGGGACACCACCTTGTAGTCTGTGTGCCTGCAACCATGGAGACAGAGTAAGGGACACAAACACATACCCACACACACGCACACCCCCACTGTGTGACACTCACATGAGTAGCTCCACCAGCCTACGGCATACCCCTGAGTCAATGACCGCCTGGATCTTGTCGTTGGGTCCGTCTGACAGGTAGGAGAGTGCCCAGCAGGCATCGGCCAGAATATCCGTGTCATTGACAAACAGCAGCCAAGACAGCACACCGAGACAGGGTGACACCTGAGCAAGGGACATGGTGTCACACGTGCCACACAACACCTGCAAGCCTTGAGAGCTGCAGAAGCCCAAGTGGCCATACCTTGGAAAAGTCTGGAGGCGGGTTCTTCCCTCTGCACAGGTTTGACAATGCCCACACGGCATTTCTCATCATTGTCAGACGGCTCTGTTTGGACAGCAGCCTGGGGGGAACATGAGAACACGCGTTAACACGCGTGATGCTCCGTGCAGGGACGCAGTGCGGCAGAGGGGGAGGACTCACTGTAAGAGAGATGGCAGGATGTTGCAGTCCAGCACGTAGTCTCTGCATTCTGCGCTGTCACCTGCGATGTTCCCGAGGGCCCAGACAGCCTGTAAGGCAGGCGTGCGTGCGCATGCGCACACACACACACACGTCAGAACAGGAGAGTCAAAGACCCCTAAGGAAGGTCCACACGCTGTGGACACACGAGTGTCTCTCTGTCTGCAGCACCTGCTCCTGCACGTCCTCAAAATCGGAGTTGAGCATCTCGATAAAAACAGGCACAGCCCCAGCCTGGATCACCATGCGTGTCTGGTGCGATGTCCCAGAGGCTATGTTGGTCAGGACCCACGCCGCCTCAAACTGCAAGCACAACCAAAGGTAACGGGGGGGGCACGAGGTCACCCCACAGCTTGGGGCAGGCTTGAATAATGAGGATTAGCAGTCAGTGTGACAGTGCATTGTGAGTTTAAATATCACAACAGTCTGACTGTACCATATGTACTGCAGGTATACAGTCCATATGCCAGTTCGTACATTATGCACTTGTGAATAGCTGCCACATGGACAAAATGGTGTAATTTTTAAGTGATCGGCATGGCTGTGGACCTGTCCACATAATCAACACTGCTCACACTCAGATTTTCTTACACAATTGTGTGTGTTGTGTGGCTGAGGAGAGTAACGCAAAAGTATGAACTCAGACGTGTCCGCGTCACTCGGCTATGAATCTGTGCACTGCTGCGTGTGGAGCCTTAAGTTGGATAGGCCAGCTGTAACATGGCAGCGAGCCTGTTGAGGGCATGCTGGTACCTGCAATGTGCAGTTCTCCTTCCTCTTGAGAAACTCCACGAATCGCTCCACCACGCCAGGAGTGGCGATGACCTCATCGATGGGGGGGTTTGGCTCTGTCAGAGAAGGGGTCTCAACGTCACATGCAGACATGAGCACATAACCATTTCAACATGTCTAACGCCAAGCCTGGCACAACGTGACCCAACCCCAACCTTTGGAGAGAAGCTTCCGAAAGCGTTGTGTCCCCATCAACTGCTGCTCGGGAGCACTGGAGAAGATCATGTGGATCATATCCTCAGAGATCACACTGGTCTGCAGGGAGAGACGTCGTAAGCCAAGCTGAGCCGGGTAAATGAAGCATGGTCTATGGGCCCTCGGCCTTGCTTACCCCAACCACATCCACGCTGTTGACCTGCGACTCCAGATAGCCACTGTCAGACATGTCATCTTCATCTGCAGCCCCATCCTCAGCCACTTCAACATTCCTCCTTTTAAACAGCTGGAAGATGGACAGAGACAGCTGTGAGTCATGGTGTCTGCAGGGAGCCCACAGGCCCTGAAATGGCTGAGGCCTCATTTTGTGCTGCTACAGCTTCGATGAGTAATCAAATCCTCTCCACAGAAGCAAAACAGGACTGCCAAACCAACCCCTGAACACCACTGTCCGTGGTAAAGAATATCAGTACCAGGTCAGAACCAGAAGGTAGCATAGTAATTAAGGATCACTAATTTGGCAGGTTCAATAAAAAACACACACGTTTTAATTGCTTATTTTGGTCAGTGGGGTGGGGGGCTGTAGATTATTCCAGGCAACATAGGGCAAAGGTCTAAATTTATACAAAATACAGCTTTGAAAAAGTCCAGCATACACAAATAACTAACGTAAAGAAACCGCCCCTGTGACCAGTTGACCAGCCTGTCCAATCACCGCTGAGCATGCAGAAATGGTCACGTCACCTGTTCGTCCTTCTTCTGTTTGCGCAGCTGCAAGCCTTCCTCCTCCCTCCTCCTCCTCATTTCATCAGTATTCAGTGACTTGTTCTTGTAGCTCTTCAGCCGTGCATTCTCCTTTGCCAGGCTCATCCTGCTGACAGAATGACAGACACTGGGTTGGCACATCACTGGGGCCACCTGACACGGGTCAGCACTATGACCTCAGATACACTCACTCCACAACACAGCACCTCGACAGGCTCTGGAAATCTGATTCTGTAATTGCGGACTAAAACCAGCACGGTCCCGTGTGTCTGAGCAGCAAGGTTAACGAATCCTGACGGAAGTCAAGCGTCGGGACAAAAAGTCGTGTTAATAAACCACCCTCTCCCAGCCGAGGCTATCTTCATTTGAAGCGTCCACCCAAAGACCCCTTTATATATATCTGAGTATTTAGGTGGACCGTGTCGGGCTCAGCCAGCTTCGCCCAGCCCACGCTATGGGTTTCAGGTCGACTCCACGTCCTTAACCACTACGCCCCCTGCTGCTCGCCCTCAGGCCTTCAACACCACTGAGATGATTACCGGCAGATATTTTCACTACACATGAAACTGAAACACTTTCAGAAGAAGACCGGCTGGATAGACGTCTGATAAACTCCGCAGGGGTACCTCCAGCCTATAAACACTCAGGGGCAGCAGTGATGATGTCATTCATGTTAGAAATTAATGTTATAAACGAAAAAGCGTGAAGAGGGGCCATTTGTCCTGAACTGCGCGTAGCTCATTCAGTTAGCAGCAGGGAGCTAACTGGTTAACCTGTATGTTTACTTCACCCCAACGAGTAATGTATCTGAAGTAAGCCTGAAGTCAGGACGGTACCGGTTCCGAAGCAGGACTCCTTCCTGACACCAAACTGCCCAATCTACCTGTCCAACTGTCCTCCTTTTCCGACGTCTGAGTTCTGTTCCGATGTAGGCCGCCGATACCTCGCAGCTGCCGGTATGACACTGCGCATGCTCCATAGGTGGCCTCTTCGCCCCTCCCTGCTTGTCGACAATCTAGCGCATGTGCGTCTCGCTACAAGCGACACAGCCAAGATCGTAGTGTTGATGTTGTGCTCGAGTGCCGTACAGAGCAATAAAAAATTAAAATATACTTTAATATCCAGATGCAGTACCAGCTGTAAACAAAGAATGTCAGCAGATGGCGCTATTTGCATGCATCAAAACGATCTTCACAACAGAAATTCATTTGACGTAATTAAACTGAACATACAATATTGGAAACAAACTATACTGCAAATCATTTAGTTCTGTCTTTACGACAATAGAAAAAGCCAACAATTCCAGTATTTTTGTGCTTTTCCCTCAGCTTTTATGCCGTGCGTTGACATGGTGTCTCTGGCGTATTAACCTTGTAAAGTTTCTAGCTTGGGTCTACAGGATATTTTTCTATATATTGAACATCCTTGAGCCTGTCCCAGGGAGTCCAGAGCACAAGGCTGTGGTTAACTCTGAACGAGATACTGGTTCATGGCAGAGCAAATGTAGACCCAAACATGTCATTGCATTGCAGAGGGAAACTGGAATCCCTTGTTACACAGGAAGAACATGCAAACTTCATTCATTGAGCAGAGGTGACATGTGAACCTCCAACCTTGGAGGTATGAGGCAATGGCACTATACACTGAGCGACTGCTCTGTGTTGAAGAGGTTCAGTCTTTCTGCTGTTTTACATCTTCAGTTATTAGATGTTGATATGAGAAATCAAGACATAAATCTTTAAATATTGATATCATTATGAAAATATGTTAATACAGAACAGTATTCATGCCTCTTAAAAATTTATTGAACGAAGAGATTTAAGCAACCTCTGCCTAACTTCCAGTAATCTTTGAGGGTTAATGATTATCCTGTTTAGTGATCACAAGTCAGGAGTCTGTGCTGGTGTGTCAACACACTGTTTACTCTGTCAGATAGGGCTGAGAGACAGAGAGGGACAGAGAGAGAGAGAGGGACAACTTGACAGACAGAGAGAAAAGCCAAAGGCAAGAAAACAGTGTCGGCTAGAAAGCCAAAGACAGGCAGAACTGGTCTGGTTCTGAGGCGGAAGGGAGACAAGAAAAGCCTGAAGGACCACCACAGGAGACTATAGAGGGACCCAGGTGAAATATGATGGTTACACGGCTGTGTGTGTCTGTAGCACTGGTCTGTCTGCTGGGCCATGGTGGGGCTAAACGAACCAGGGTGCAGCGGCCAGCACCACAGCAGCCCATCAGCAAGATTCCTGCAGTACAAAATCTTGATATGCAACAGGTAGGCTCAGCATCCCTGACTACTGAAAACAGTATCACTGGCCAGTAAGAGGGACAGTGGTTATACAACAAAATATTACATTTTGAATTAAAGTAAATCTGTTTTGCCATAGAAATGGTGTTTATCTCCATCTTGTCAGTAAACTATCTAAGCCTTCTTAGCATGTATATCAATTATCTTCTCAGATGATTCCTCTTATGTTTAAGACAGCCCTTACAGTGTCACACAGTTTAACATTCTTTTTCATTTAACTCACAATTCCCCACAGTTAAGTGGAAAGTGGTTCCTGATCAGTGTTGCATCAAACTGCCGTTATCTTCAGGAGAATAACTTCCGGCTTGAGAGCACCACCATGACGCTGACAGCACCCACCTCCCCCAATTCCCCATTGATTGCAAACACAGTAAGAAAGCTGTGAGTACAACCATGCTTTGCCAGTAGTGGGAACTGCGGGTACAAAAATCCACCAGCAACTTACAAGCAACTGTAATAGAGGCATGGATTGGCCACTGGGGGAAGCTATGAATTTCAACATTCTTTCACTCTGAAGTGGCGTAGACAGCACAAATATGCTTTAGCTTTCTGTAGGGATGTACACCATCAAATTATTTGTAGCCAATCAATTGCAGCTGTCATGCATGGCTGTGAGTGGAACAGAAAAAATGACATGCTTGGTGAACTGCTCCACTCTAGTATATCCCTCTCAGTCCTCTGTCCTAATCATCTTCTTGTTCATCCACTCTTATGTCTATATGTTGCAGACCATCTGACAGTGTATTTCTCTTCTAGGAACCAGCAGTGCTGGAACATCATGCAGAAGTACGTCCCCACCCAAAGCAGTGGGCGCTTCATGATACCAGGTCAGGTAAACCCCACCCTTAGGGCTGGAACAGGCATTAGGGTACCACACAGAGAGTCACTCCTTCATTAATCTGCCGTCTGATCAGCACTAAGCTTAAATTAGCCGTAATGTGGTGGAGGCTGGTAAGTCAGGGAATGACTTGGCGAGGCTTATCAAGTGCGGCTGTCTTTCGATGGAGGCTAATTGAATTGTGACCATGGGCAGTTGCCGGAGAAGGGATTCTTTCCTGGACCTCTCTCACTGATCTGTGACCAGTTCTGGCCTCGTTGTTGTCTTTTCCTGTGAGGGGGAACTTTGACCTTTTCTGAATCCTTAAGTGGAACCATCCAGAGAAGTTTCAAAGGCAAAGTTTCCGCGTCCTTGCTGGCCTGTGACCTCACTCATCACAGGCCCCTGACTGCTAGGCTAGTTGCCCCTAAGCAGTGTCTCTATCACCTCCCCCAGAACCCCGGCAAGACATCGAAGTTGTGGTTTCTGAGACTGACTACGCCTCTTACGCCATCCTGTACTATCTGAAGCGAGGGCAGGTGACCATGAAGCTCTATGGTAAGTCTGGATTCCTGGTGCTGAGGGTGTCATGGAGACACCCACATCTGCTGAAAAATTCTGTTCATAGGGTCTCATAGAAGCCAAAGTTCTACAGTTTTTAGTCAAAGAGCTAGCTGTACAGTACAGGATTTCAGGCCCTCTCCTAAGGAGCAGGGGCCCTCAGACAACCCCAACACAGCCAATCCATCTTCAGGGTCCAGCTTCCCCGTTTCACTGTTTCATCTTCCTGCAGGAAGGTCCACCCGGCTGCCTGACAGCATCCAGGACAAGTTTGAGCAGATTGCTGAAAAGCAGAACATAAACATTGACCACATTTACCCCTTCCCCAAATATGGTGGGTCACTCAAATGGCAGTTTAATCTCCGTAACTCTATATATCCAGGTACATTTAAAATATAGCTACAGCTGAGATGTGCACCTGGGTCACTCTGATTTCTTGCTGCTGTCTTCTGGGCCAGGTTTCTGCGAATCAGTGGAGAAAAGCCTGTAGCTGGATGTATGTACGTGGCCCGGCGCAGGCACTGTGTGGCAGCACCTCCTGCCTCCCTACACTCCCCGCTAATGAGGCTGATCCCAATTCACAGGTTCCTAAACCCCCACCCTGCCAGATGTCTGTTATCCTCCAACAGGTGATTAGGGGAGATTGACCTAGGACAGAAGATGCCCCTACATGTCACCTTTACTTGTCTTGCTGACCACTACTTCACTGAAGTACTGACTGGCAGTGACCTGCATAAAGGCTGTGCTCTTCAACACTTATTAAACTGAAAAAAAGAGAAACTTTCACCATGTGTTATGCTAAAATCTTTTAATTTTTCCCTGATCAAAATACACTCAAAACCCCCAAATGCCAAAGTAGTAAGTTAAAATTTTTGGCAAATTTAGACAGACAACTGAGAGGGGGAGGTCAGCTGAGCCTCTTATCCGTCTAGCTTTCGGAGGAGTGCCCTCCCACTTAAGTTCAATTCAATTCAAACAGCGCTTTTAACACGGAGCGCGGTCACAAAGTGCTTTACATAGTCCCGGGCCCACGGTCCCCAGAGAGTAAGCCAAAGGCGACAGTGGCAAGGAACAACTCCCTCAGGAGGAAGAAACCTTGGGAGGAGCCAGACTCAAAGGGGAAGCCCATCCTCCTCAGGCCAGCACCGGGCAGGACAGATTAATGAATACAAATTAGAACAATAGATACAAAAGAGCAAGTCTTGTATCCGTCTGGGGGACAGCACGGTCTTGCAGGTGGCAGTCCAGTAATCAGAGCAGGCTCGGTGGCTCAGAAGGCAGCAGTGGAACTTAAGTCCCACCTTTCCCATCTCCATGGAAACAGCACATGGACCTGCAGCTTGGTGCCAGGTTCCACTCCCCCCCCCCCACTTCCTGTGCGACTTCCATTTCACCGTCTCTTATTCACTGAAATTAAGTTTTTTAAAAATTAATCTCTGCAGAAGCTTCACTACAGTCAAGCTGCCCCTCAGTATTTAATAGATTTGCTTTGAACAAGCAATACGCATACATCTGCTCCACTGCTAACTGCTCATCCTGAGCAGGGTCACAGAGGGGCCTGAAGCTGATGCAGGCTGTTCTCCACTTGGCCCAGAGGCCTGTCAGGTGCGCTGCTGGTACCTGTGACAGACATCCCACTCATGCCGGATCACGTCCCAGACCGCCATCTTCACTGAGTGGCATGGCCAAATTACTGCATGATGGCCAGCAGGACAGTGGAATAGGTGTACTTGAGTGATAAAACAGTAGTGGCTTACTGAAGAGGACAATACACACGGTCTGTGGGGCACCACTGTAACAGCAGCCGTACTGAGATTAAATCGAGTGGAGGATGAAAGCAGGAAACCCAAGTGGTGATTATAAGCTGACTGCAGACCCTCACAACACCATAATGTTAACACCCCCCCGGTAGATTTCCCATCCGATCTCAAAGTAGACAAATGGCCCAAGGGAAAAATAGTCTGTTTTTATTAATCTTTCTTTACAAATATATCATGGACCTCTATGACAAGTGCCATCTGCTGCTTTCTGGAACGTGTAGACATCGACACGCCACTGAAACATGTGCAAGATTAAGTTATTCTCTGACACTCACGTCCTCATTACACAATGTGACAAACATTCCCACAATGATTAAGGACAGGCAACCGGCCAACGGTTCGAAGAGGAAATGCAGGTTTATCTGGCGAGTTATCCTGTTGGCTGGAGCACTTCCTGCATGTCCCCCGCCCACATCCCTTCTGAACTGGCACTGTGACCTGTGGCGTTTGGATCTATCACCAGGACCAGAACAGTCTGACAGCAAGGGGACAAGCATCCGTACTATGGTACTAAATTCTTACCCCTCAAGGCTGTGGATGTAACAAGCAGAGTCATGGCCATGGGCTCCAGGGTCCAGCAGCAAGAGCTGAGGGTCTCAGGAACTAAAAGCCTTCTCAGGAGGTTAAAAAGCAGCTGAGTCTCCATCCTGTGAAACCTCTTTCAGGTGAGCTGGGCAATGGGCAGGACAGGACACGCACACACAGGTGGCCTAGACCGCACCAGCAGACTACCGTATGCTCCCCCGTGGTGCTGCACTGTCAGTATGCCCCACCCCCCTGGCCAGGCAGCCTGTGAATAAAAATCTGTTTCACGTTTAGTGCAAACTACAAGGACTCAGGCCATTCCTTGCCTCTAGGAGTTTCTTGGCTTTCCTAATGTTGCAGAGCAAAAACGCAATGGAACAGGCAGCAGTTAAGTGTCCACAGTCCCCAGTAGACCATGGGTTCAACATCCTGCCTATGGCAAACTTGAACTCTCACCTGGGACATGTTAAAACCAGTGGCCTCAAGGCCACAGACTGAGAAGCTGGATCAGACCAAAGCACACCGTGGGGGGGGTGCTGAACCCTGATCACCAAGGCAGATGCTCATGGTACCGGTGCCAGCTCCTTATGGTGCCGCAAGATGTGCTGGTTCTTCTCAGAGGGCCTCCGGAAGCCCTTGCCACATACCTGGCAGCGGTGGGGGTAGTCCTTGGTGTGGATGGAGATGACATGGCGCTTGAAGCCTGAGGCGTCGCCTGTGCTGTAGTCACAGTACTGGCACTGGTAGATCCTGCGTTCCCGGGGTGCCTTGGCCCCAACCTTCTTCCCCCCCGGGCCGGACGGCACCATTCCCACAGCTGTCCTATGGCCACGGCGGTCAGGGAAGGTGGGTGCCTCCTTGGTGTGCACTGACAGGATGTGCCGGCTCAACAGAAAGGGGTCAGCCGCGCGGAAGCTGCAGTGCCGGCACTGATGCGGCTTCCTGGAGCGGTGGGACGCCGCATGCTTCTTCAGCTCTGACGGCCGATGGAAGCCCTTGGTGCAGATGCCACACTTGTGTGGGTAGTCCTTGGTGTGCACCGAGATGATGTGGCGCTTCAGGTCACTGGAGTTGGAGCTGCGGTGCTGGCAGTGGGCACACCGGTGCATGCGGGCCTCGTCATGAGTCTGCACGTGCCGCAGCAGCTCGTCCCGTTCCGGGAACGTGGCCAGGCAGCGCTCGCACTTGTGTGCCACCTCTCTGCTGTGCTTGGTCTTTACATGTGTCTTCAGGTTGGACGAGTCAGCCGACTTGTAGTGGCAGTAGGGGCAGCCGTAGGGCTTCTCGCCCGTGTGCGTACGCATGTGCTTCTTCAGCTCCGACGGGTGCCGGAAGCCCTTGCCACACTCCACACAGATGTGTGGGAAGCTCTTGCTGTGGACGGCCAGCAGGTGGCGGTTCAGCAGGCCCTGCTCCGCCGTCTCGTAGTCACAAAACTTGCATTTGTACATCTTGGGGGCGGGACTCCCAGCCAGCTGGGACTTGGCATCGTGATGTGGGACACGGTGGGTATAGAGCGCCTCCTGCTGGTCACCCACCGGCACCACCTTCCCAGCTAGCAGGTGCGCCTCCATGTGGCTGTGTAGGAGTGCTTTCCTGTTGGTGCTGAAGTCACAGTCTGTGCACTGGTACTTCCTACAGTTCAGCGCATCCTGGTGCTGCTTGCGGGCATGCCGCTTCAGGAAACCCCGTGACTTAAACTTCTTGCCACAGAGCATACAGGGGTAGACTGTGAGTGGCTGGCCGTAGGGCCCGATGATGATGGCTGTGGATGCGAGAGTCACATGTGGCGTCACTCAGGGTGGCATTCCCGCACGCTTTAAGCTACGGTGGTCTAAATGCAACACAGCTATCCTGCACCCTTTCCATCGAGTGAGACAGTAACAGACACGCGTAGGCCCGCATCGTACACACCCGTCTGGATTGGTCGCAGTTCGGCCCGCTTCCTGCTCTTGCCATGCTGCCTGCCGGTTCTGTCAGGTTCACCGGATTCCCCATCAGACTCATCGACGTGCAGTAGGGCGCTGGCCGCCCCGTTTCGAGCCTCGGGGATGTCCGTCTGCTCGTCTCCTGTGGACACACTCATGTAAATCACGTAGATGGAGGAATGGCAGTAGAGCGTGGGTATGCGTAATACCCACTGTAGGCAGCTGCCCAGGCCACAGGCATGAAGTCCTTGCTGAGGGTGGTGTTGTCGTATGGCCTCTCATGGGCAGCTGCTTCCTCACCCCCAACCACCACCTCCATGTATACTTCATCAGCCATCTTGGCCCCTCCTGTCACAAGACATCTGTTAAGGTGTCAGATCGCAGGACAGACGGGCGTCGGACAGGTACAATGCTCACCGACATCTCCGTCATCCACATGGGAATCGTCAACAGACATGTATACCAGCTTTTCTTGGATGGGGTGCCCTGGACCATCCAACAGCTCCACCCCATCTTCCACGTGGCCCTCGGTGATGTTCACATCTCCACCTGAAGGCATGAACACCAGGAGTGTTTACAGAGAGCAAGGAGGAGACAGGAAAGCCCGTCTGAGATACCATGGAGAAGACAGACATCAATTTGACGTGACCTAGAAATCGATGACTCAGCTAAAGTTGCGGTAATGAGACGGTGCTGGTGCCGTGGGGACAAACACCCCTCCCGCCCGGCTTACCCAGGTCGTCATCCCCAGAATCCGCCTTGAAGATGTACACCTTGATGACCTCCTTCCCTTCATGCTTATCATCCACCACCCCATCCACGGTCACCTCTGTCTCTCCACCGTGAACCATTTTCCCTGCCTCGTCCACTAGAGAGCACATGCAACCGAGACACACAGAGGATTAGAGATCATACAGGGGTACCACAGAGAGACAGTGTGACTAATTTGTGGCACGTTTTCACCACATGGTACTGGCTCGACTCAGCTCGACTTGCTTAGTGTTCCATTTCCATTGCAGAAAGCTGGTGGTCATGACGCTGCACGCAATTCCCATAACGTCATCTTCAACACAACAAATGGGAAAGAACAATGGATGACACGGAAGGGATTCTGTATTTGATTCTCGATATGTGGCTATTTGTCACAGCAAGGAGAAAACTTATTTCAGAAGAGGCTGGCTGCAGCAAAACAAAACGCCACCGAAAAACGGTGGTCTACTCTGTCAAACACCCAGACAGACGGTCCGCGACTTTGGAAATAGTGAAAGATCTGAAACACCCACACACACACACACACAGCATACCCATTTTAATATGTAACAGTAGTCGACCACGGCGTGGTTTTGCGGGCGTCCATGTCAGTTAAAAACAATAGACGGTCAGTCGAATCCAAAACAGCTTGCTAAAATGTTTTGCTCAGTATACCCCGTTGTGTGTTGACGCAGTGCTGTTGATTCTCTCTGACCAATCAGTAGCCTGCAGCGTTTTCATGTGAAGGTCACGGTACCTACTTTGCTCAGTCAGAACTGCGGCAGAGATGGGACCAAAAAAATAGCACCAGGTACCATCCTCAGTTTTGCCAAATGGAAAATCAAGTAGAGTCGAGCCAAGCCGGTTCCATGCAGTGGAAACTCACCATTACATTCGACAGCCACTTAACCAGGAACACCCTGCCACTACCAGGTAGGACCCACTTTTACTACTTGAATCACTTCAAGGGTAGACAAACTGTGTTTCCAGAGAATCCTCACCGGACACAGCTGTTGTCTTGAGCTGTTATTTAATTTGTGGCCTGCTTTAATGGATCCGGCCATTTTCCTCTGACCTCTCCCATTATCAAGCTACTTTCAGCTACAGGACCACCTGTGTGTCCTATGTATTCAGCCATAGGATTTGCTGTTCGGAGAGGCACACATTTCTAATAAACTGGTGACTGAGAGTCTGGGATTAGCATAGATGAGGGCCAGAAGCCAGCAGGGAAAACGACAGACCAGCGGGCTCTTGAAACAGGTCATATGTGCAGATGAAACAACATGGAAGACTGCAGGCAGAAAACAAAGCACTTACAGGATATCATGAGGTAGTCCTCACAGGCACCCTGTCCGTCCTGGCTGGGGCTGTCTGCTTCCAGAACCTCCTCGGGAACCACATCCACCTGGACTCCCTCCTCCATAGATATACCCTGGGGTGACATTACACAAGTCTCCACAGCAACAGCCTCCCCTAGGCCAAGGCCATCCTCATCCTCAGTGCATTGCACATACTCAGCCACCATGTCCTCTGTAGCATCCTGAATGACCACAGAGCCCAGTTCATCAGACCCCAAGCTCGGCAAGGACACATGCTCGCCATCCACAAACACGGCCTCCTGCAGCTCCACCAGGATCTCCTCTCCCGCAACCCCGCCATCACCTGCACGTACAGGAACATGTACCCATCAGCCACGACAGGCACATCATGCAGACTCACAAGTGCTTTGTGAGCAACTACCTGATCCATGGAATATGATCTTTGGTTCCTGAGAGTGGAGAGCAAGACTGGTCACTTCATCCATGGTCCTTTCACCTCATTTGTATCAGGTCTGGTGAGACAGCAAAGGGTGGGGGAGGTCTGCTTTTCATCCTCACAACACATTACTGAGGCATGATCTGCAGGTTTCCTTTTGTCAGACTTGTTCAATATACTTCCTTTCCAAAAGCCAATCCATCCATTTTCTAACCACTTATCCTGGTCACACAGCTATTCACTATGGAAGCCAGTTAGCCTAACTACATGTTAGAACTGTGGCAGGAAGCTCACAGGAAGAACATGCAATCCCCACCCACAGAGTGGAGGTGTGAGGCAACTGTGCCCCACCATACATTTTATATTACACATCAGAGTATTGCCTCAATGTTGATTAACAAGTCATGTGGCTCACCTAACAAAAACACTCCGGACTAAAATACCATGTAAATGAAGTTGTGGGGCATACTGTTTTCAAAAACCACAGGGAATGGTAGCTTGCAAAATGTCATTTTATAGTCATTTAGATCTGTCTTGGGAAAGTAATGTTGATCATGCAGTAACCTGCATCGAATGATAAAGTGCATTGTGGGCTGCGGTATAGACCGAAGGCCTAGGAAAGTCGAGGTCATTAGTTATAACACCAGTAGAAGCTGCGCCTAATCAGTCACGAGGCGGCGCGTTCCCGCGACCATCGCGCTCGCGCTCAGCCGCCCAAGATGGCGCTTCATTCCATCCTTCTTCCGGAACTACTGCACAAATATACCCAGTCACACACGGCGCCATCTTGTTCATTAGTCATAGTTTTGCTAACACTGTTACAGTTACTCTTATTTTACGGCCACAGTCAGTACCTTCGAATGCTATTCTATAACACCAAATATAGTCCGCGTTGAGAGGACGATATACTAGTGAAAACGGTCTGTTTTAGGTAAACGCTCCGTTCCTGCTTCAGGCCGAGCCGTCCTTCTCTCCCCCGAGGCCTAATTGCGGCCTCTGTGCGGCCTGGGCTCCTGCGCTCATGTGGGCCCCAAGTCCAAACGTGCTTTGCGGTCGTTCCAAAAAGAAAAATCACCAAATTTCACAAACCAATATACTGACCGCGAATGGACACGCCAACAGAAACGTCGCGCAGGAGCGCCGGCGCCATCTTACCTGATAGCGGCGAACGGCGGCCTTTGTGTCTGTCGCGCTTACCCAGGCCGTCCGGGTTCCCCCAGACTCGGCAGAGCGCGTCGCGGGAGTTCGTGAGAGCGGAGCGGGGCGGGCCGCCCGAGAGCAGGGAGGGAGGGGCCGAGCGTCCTGGAGCTCCGCAGACTCGATCACAACAGGCAGCAGCCCGCAGCTCGGCGGCGCTTCGCCACGTCACAGCCCGGGAGCTGCGGGAAAATGCGGAAGGGGAGTGAGGCGGCAGCTGTCGCCGGCTGAGTGGCCGAGCCGGCCGGGGGAAAAGCGGCTAATTAACAGCTCACATCGCTCGCTCCGGTGGCTCTCGGTGAAAGGCGGTAACGCCGCTGTATTTCACACCGAAATGGTGGCGGCTCTGCCGGCTTTCCAGTACACGTATAGTGTCTCCAGTGATGATCCGCGTTTTGGCTTTAATGATTCGCGTTAAAACGTTGTAAATTGTGTCGATGTGTAAAGTGTGTTTTCAGTACCCATTCGTGTTTGTGACTTTAATAATTAACATTTAAATGACGCTAGTTGTCCCGGATCTGTAAGGCGCATTCGCGACCCGTGACTGGATTCAATAAATCATGAAACTTTTATTAATTATACTGCATCTTTAAAGTGCATTTTTTACCAGAAATCCACCCTTTTCTTTCCTTTAATGATTTGGATGGCTGAACGCCTGTTTTGTTTTTTTTATGTCCGTGGACAAATAGCATCCAACCGATTAATTTGTTTTCGCCACAGCTGATTCGCCAGGTTTGTTGCATGATGGGGACGTTTTTGTAGATTAATTATTCTTAGTATCGATTTGGTGATGTCGTTTGCCGCTGTCTTTAAATGCACCCGTGGTTCCTTGGTTGCTTGTTAGTAAGTTAACTAACTCCTCCACAAATCCTAGGTAGGGACCTGTACAATGTTAAGACAGTGAACGAAATCTCACTACCACAGACAGGGAAGAATGGCATTAAAATAATTCCGTAATTATGCATTCAGGTCATGCTTTTATGTTTTATTTCATACTTGATTAAATAAAAACAGAAAATGGTTTGTTTGTAACCTGTGCATGATTTTAAAAGGCAATTTATAGTCAGGACCTAGATTGAATGCAAACACAGGACATGACATACACAGCCATGGCTGTAATGACAACCTGTCCCTAAAGTACTGCATCCCAAGTTAAGGCTGCATTCAGTGAGCTAAACAATGGAGAATATAAGCAAAGCAAAGATGACAATGGACCTACTGAAGTCCTCAGTCCAATGTTAGTTTTTTTTTTTTTTTTTTTTTTACATATTAATACTTCATCCTTGGCTGTTAATCCTATGGTCAACCTTGACACATACTGGCCCTCCTGCCATGGTCAGCTTAAGTAAAAGTCAAGAACCGGTGAAAGACGATTCAAGATGTTATCGATACAAGTACAACCCCAATTCCAAAAAAGTTAGGACAATGTGAAAAATGTAAATACAAACAGAATGCAATGATTTGCAAACCTCATAAACCCATATTTTATTCACAACAGAACACAGAAAACATGTTTAAACTGAGAAAATGAACCATTTTAAAAATAAGGTCATTTTGAATTTGATGGCAGCAGCACATCTCAAAAAAGTTGGGACAGGGCCATGTTTACCACTGTGTAGCATCCCCTCTTCTTTTACAACAGTCTGGGAACTGAGACCAGTGGCTGGACTTTTGGCAGAGGAATGTTGTCCCATTCTTGTCTGATATAGGATTGTAGCTGCTCAACAGTCCTGGGTCTTTATTGTATTTTTCATTTCATGATACGCCAAATGTTGTCAACTGGTGAAAGGTCTGGACTGTAGGCAGGCCAGTTCAGCACCCGGACTCCTCTACTATGAAGACATGCTGTTGTAATAGATGTTGTATGTGGTTTAGCGTTGTCTCGCTGAAAAATGCAAGGTCTTCCCTGAAAAAGACGTCATCTGGATGGGAACATATGTTGCTCTAAAACCTGTATATACCTTTCAGCATTAATGGTGCCTTTCCAGATGTGCAAGCTGCTAATTCCATAGGCACTGATGCACCCCCATCCCATCAGAGATGCTGGCTTTTGAACTGAATGCTGATAAGTTGGATGGTCCCTCTCCTCTTTAGTCCAGAGGACGCGGTGTCCACATGTTCCAAAAAGAATTTCAAATTTCGATTCGCCTGACCACGGAACAGTTTTCCACTTTACCTCAGTCCATTTTAAATGAGCTTTGGCCCAAAGAAGATGGTGGCATTTTTGGAACATGTTCACATATGGCTTCTTCTATGCATGATAGAGCTTTAACCTGCATTTCTGGATGACACGGCAAACTGTGTTCATAGACAATGATTTCTGGAAGTGTTCCTGAGCCCATGCAGTGATTTCCATGACAGGATCATGCCTGTTTTTAATGCAGTGCCACCAGAGGGCCCAAAGATCACGGGCATCCAATATTGATTTTCGGCCTCGTCCCTTGGGCAGAGATTTCTCCAGATTCCCAGAATCTTTTGATATTATGTACTGTGGATGGTGAGGTAGTCAAAGTCATGATAATTTTACTGAGGAACATTATCCTGAAATTATTCCACAATTTGTAGACAGTTTTTTGCAGATTGGTGAACCTCTGACCATCTTTACTTCTGAGAGACCGTGCCGCTCTAAGATGTTCTTATACCCGGTCATGTTACTGACCTGTTGCCAATTCACCTAATTAGTTGCAAAATGTTCCTCCAGCTGTTTCTTCTTAGTACCACTTTTCCAGCCTTTTGTTGCCCCCGTCCAAACTTTTCTGAGACGTGTTGCTGCCATCAAATTCAAAATGAGCTAATATTTTTCATGAAATAGTAAAATGTCCGTTTAAACATTTGGTATGTTTTCTATATTCTATTGTGAATAAAATATGGGTTTATGAGATTTGCAAATCGTTGCATTCTGTTTTTGTTTACATTTTACACAGCATCCCAACTTTTTTGGAATTGGGGTTGTGTATTGGATACAGGTAAAAGATGACTCTTACCACAAGTTATCGATACAAGTATGTTGGATCACAGAATAGACAATTCATACACACTGTTTGATCAAAACGCTTTATTGATGTTTTAACAGCAGTTGGCAGTATAGCTCTATCAAACCACCATGTAACAACCCCAGAACTACCTCCCTCTATCATGTTGTGAATAAATTACACAAATCCTGCAGCAGAGGGTAAAGATCTCATTTTAAAATCCCGGACCAAACTCTCCCTGCCCCACCTCCCCTTCCCCCCCCCCACCCCCCCCCCCACCCGCCCCTTCCTCCCCTCAGTTCCGCGGGCCTGCAGCCTC
>JAACJT020000064.1:15140384-15185435 GCA_009936485.2 Gymnarchus niloticus | reverse complement strand
GGGGGGGGGGGGGGGGGGGGGGGGGGGGGGGGGGGGGGGGGGGGGGGGGGGGGGGGGGGGGGGTGGGGGGGGTGGGGCAGGTGTAGGCATGGGGCGTAGGGCTAAGAGGCAGGGCAGCTGTGGGCTTGTGGGGGTGAGGCTGGGGGTGGGCTAACTGTGGGCTTGGAGGGTGGGACGAGCTCTCAAATGGCTCACCTTTAACAGAGTACTTATTTTAGCTTGGTAAAAATCCTTATTCTCAATCTCTTCCTCCTTCCCTCTCGTCTTTCCTCTGCCAGGTAAAGACATCTGAGTTTTACCGCTACTCTCGCCAGCTGCGGCAGGAGGTGGAGCAGGCGCTCAGTTATTTCCAGCAGACCAATGAACAGCCACTGCTGGACACCAAAGCCAACCGCATTCGTTCGGCACGGCCACAGACGGCCGTCTTCCGCGGGATGATTGGCCACAGCATGGTCAACAGCAAAGTGCTGCTGCTTCACAAGCCCAAGGTGTGGTGGGAGCTGGAGGGTCCACAGGTACCGCTGCGGCCCGACTGCCTGGCTGTCCTCAACAACTTTGTCTTCCTGCTGGGCGGCGAGGAGCTGGGTCCCGACGGCGAGTTCCACGCCTCCTCCAAGGTGTACCGCTATGACCCACGGCAAAACTCCTGGTTGCGCATGGCAGACATGTCGGTGCCACGTTCGGAGTTCGCTGTGGGCGTCGTCGGCAGATTTATCTATGCTGTGGCAGGTCGCACGCGCGACGAGACCTTCTACTCCACAGAGCGCTACAACATCGCCGAGGACCGCTGGGAGTTTGTGGACCCCTACCCGGTCAACAAGTACGGCCATGAGGGCACGGTGCTCGACGGCAAGCTCTACATCACAGGCGGCATCACCTCATCCTCCACCTCCAAGCAGGTGTGTGTGTTTGACCCCAGCCGGGAGGGGGTGCCAGAGCCCCGGGGCCGGAGAACACCCGCCCTCGGCAGCTGCTGGGAGAACAAGTCCAAGATGAACTACGCCCGCTGCTTTCACAAGATGATCTCGCACAACGGCAAGCTGTACGTATTCGGTGGCGTCTGTGTGGTGCTGCGCGCCTCCTTTGAATCGCAGGGCTGCCCCTCCACCGAGGTGTACGATCCGCAAGCCGACGAGTGGACCATCCTGGCCTCCATGCCCATCGGGCGCAGCGGCCACGGGGTGGCCGTACTGGACAAGCAGATCATGGTGCTGGGGGGCCTCTGCTACAACGGCCACTACAGCGACTCCATCCTCACCTTCGACCCAGATGAGAACAAGTGGAAGGAGGATGAGTATCCCAGGATGCCTTGCAAACTGGACGGGCTGCAAGTGTGCAGCCTGCACTTCCCAGAATACGTGCTAGAGCATGTGCGGCGCTGCAGCTGAGTGGGGCAGCGCCCCCTGCTTGATACTCCTTAATTAAACACACACTGTTGGTTTTTCAGTAGCTACTCTCCCTCTGGCTTCAAGCCTAAGGAAAAAAAAAAAACACTAATTGAAGACAAGAGAAGGAAAAACAGTTTACAGCTGTTGGAATAAAACTACAATAAAGTTCAACCCCTTTTATTCTCTAGACCAGAGCTTACTTGAAGACGAGCATTGAGGTCACCGGTTGGGAATTGGGTACTTCGTCAGGGTTTGGTCATTTTAGATCGTTTTTAAAGAGGCAGATTTTTCAAAAAAATCAAAAGCAAACTAAAGATTTTTTCAGGTTTCTGGAATAATTGTTTTCCACCTATGTAAGTCATGAATAACAGTCCTTTAACATCAGTCTTGAGTATCATTCCCCCCCTCATCTTCACTTTTGGGTCATTCAGGCTTCTGGTGATGTCATACCATTTCCTGTTATGTCATACCACTTCTTGTAATGTTGGGCCTGGATTTTGTCTGTCCACGTGTAATGCAGGCAGGCAGGGACCAGAACTGAAGAAATGCCAAATAATGTATGAAAAAGAATCGTTGAATTACTCGTAGAAGGTCTCTTTGGGTGGGCTTTCTTTATACGGCTGGGTAGGTGGGGGTGCTCTACTCTCTGACCCGTGCAGTTGAATTTCGAGATTGGTTAAGTCCATTCTTCTGAGGGGTGTAGCTCGATGTCTGACCATCCATCTTGCATGGTTCACTCTCTCGGTTCTTTTCACACAGCAGTCTCAGTGTTTGTTAACTCCCTGATTTTATTTCTGGGACCCTGGCCCAGGCACGCAGGCAGGCATCTCCCTCAGGAGAAGCCTCGTCTCTGAACACACGTGACTGTGCTTCTGCAGGGGCCCTGTGCCTCTTAGTGAATGAGCCATGTCCCCTGTGCCTGTGACCTTCCCCTTCCGGTAAAGGATGCTCCCACTCTTTCTAGCTGATTGAAGCTGTAGCTGCCGCCCTCGCACTATGGTCACCCGTCATGTGTGACACGGCACGAGGCTTCTGTAACTGCTGGATGTGAGCCTGACCTCAGTCTCCATGGAGTAGCACTGACTGTCCGCTGTGTTCGTTTTTGACATAGTCGTACATATCGCTTTTCATTCATTCTACTCTATTGTGTAGCTGTATAACCGAGTTGAGCCTCCATTTCCCACGCTCTTCATGCTGTCACAACCTCACTTTTTTGTACAATCCCGTCCTCTGCCAAAAATGAAATATTAGCTTGTAGGTGACAGATTTTGAGGAAGCATAAAGATTACTGACAATATATTTACTACTGGCTGGTTGTTCACTGCTGAATTTCACTCCATAAATAAATGTTCATATTGTACAACCTACTTTGTTCAGTGTTTGGGACGTCTGCCGATGTTGTGCTCAGTGCATGGACCATCTGCTCCATACTCACTGTGTAGCATTGAGGTAGCTGTGTGGCCAGGATCAATGTAAAGTCTGTTACACACTTTTTTTTTTGTCAACTTCCCTGTCCTCAGTGATGTCTTCTGACTGGTTAAATGCACAAATATCATGACTTTGGCCTTCAGTTTGTAAATTCATTCATCATCTTCTAAGGAACACAACTGCACTTCAAAAAGTGCTTTTGTACCAGTTTAAACATTTAACGAATCAGCGTCCAGCTGTCTTAGCCACCTGGTTATAACGGAATCGCTACATCTCACACGTACGAGTACACGGCCAGGTCCAGGAACAAACCTTTAATCCGGCCTGTGTACGGTCAGCGCTGCCCCATCGTGAACCACTGGGGGGCTCTGTTCGCACGGCCAGGCGTACTATAGACCCGTCATCCTCGGTGTGCCGAGAGCGGAAACACCGGCGGAGAAAATAAAACATTTCATTTGTGACATTATGTCATGACTTATAGTAAGACTTCAGTTTTATGATAATGTGATTCTTAATGGGAGACATCCTCGTAAAGTTGCCTATTATCGTTTTTAAATATGGTTGTGACGTAGCAAGTACATATAAGATTAATTGACCATATTTTAAATAGTTTACAATGTTAATGTTATATTTCGATGCTTTGCCAATTTTTGCTTGATTTTTATACTGAACCCCTACAAACGGGACTTAAGTACCGTGTGTGGGCCACGATCGGTTCTGCAAAATTTGATACCATTTATTTATAACGAATTAAACTGGAAGTAGCTGAATATCTTGTTTGTGTCTGTGTTGGCTTGCCAGGGTGTTTGTGGGAGCACACCGAACAGTAAATTTGTAATGAGTTTGTAGCCAGACTTGATCTTGTGGTATTCGTACCCATGCATCATTATCTATAGAGTAACACCCTGCATACTATCAGAATCAGAATATCTTTATTGTCATTGTAACAAGTACAACGAAATTAAGTGCAGTCCCTGTGTCAGAGAGAGATGTACATGAAAATAAATAAGGAGAAATATATAAATAAGGAAATATAAAATATGGGAGCTAGCATATGTACACTAAATACCAAAATATGAATTGTAGTCTAAAATGAGGTAGGTAGACAACAGTCCATCTGCATGAGACATATTGCACATGAGTCCTTATTGCACATGGGAGAAATGTATTGTACTTGACGCTGTTTTTGAGTAGGTTTATTATTATTATTATTATTATTATTATTTTGCAATGAGTGGGATGTGGCCAGTCTTCATTCTATTATGAAATCCAGTTTTAAATTTTCAGGTAGAAGTAGATTATTAACCTTCCGTTAAGAAAGAACAGGTATACCAAGTCCACTAGCTGCTGTGCAGGTCACCCTCATCAGACTCCACAATCCCGTGTAAAGCAGCCCCCTGTTTTGCGAAAAACTATTAAAATATGGTTTCCGTACCATTTATCACTTATTTATACTTTCTCACTTGCTGCAGTCTTCGCTTGAAATCTAACATCGAGCTGGCCTGAACGGGGGGCTCTGGCCCGATGCAATGCACTGAAAGGGAGAGGCTCTTTTTTCAAACTGTACTTTTTGTGGGTGAGATGAAGATTCGTGTCACTTATTAATGTTTCTCTCACTCGTGTACTGAGACCTGCCCGGTTTGGTCCCCACACCCGCTGACATACTATAGTCTGCAGAAATGTGTTGAGTGCTCCTAGTTACGCAAACATTTGCACTAACGCACAGAGCTATGCAGACAAATACATAGAAATGTTGAATCTGTACACCTCATTGTTCATGTGTGTCAAAGACCTTCCTAATATGTCTTCTTACCCTGTAACGTCACGGCACTCCTCTTTGATGGCATCTGGCTGGAGAAGCTGGAACACCCATCTGCTTTACTTCCTCTTGACATAACCAGTCGTCTCCATCACCAGAGTGGGGGTGTGTGTGGCTATGTGAAGAAGGACAAACAGCTGTGCTGGGTGGTGTCAACTGGAATCTCATTTTGGGTGTGTTTATTTTTTACATAACATTATGTTTGGACCAGGACAGCCTCCACCATCGCACTTTTGTGTGTGGGTGTGTGGGGTTTGCTCTGACTGGGCAGAAAATTTGAAGAATCATCTTCAAGAGAATGCCGGAACAGAGGCATTGTGTCTTTGCAAAACAAAAAGCTTTTTTAAATCTTTGCCTCCTCCAGACTGGAGGTGGGTTGGCTGTTATCAACTATTTTAGTGCTGTGCGCGTGTGCATGTGCTCTGTGACACTGATGGCCGGCTCAAACACGGTCCCCTAGGACGGGCGGTAGCTACCGGAGGGAAGTGCTGGCTGTGAACACTGACTGGGGAGGAAGGAGCAGAATATTCTAGCACTTTCCATCAGCATTTCAGCCCATACGTGTTGCCGGGAAAGGGGGTACAAAGGCACACTTTTACTACCTAGCAGGCTCTTCAGCTTGGGAGGGGGAGGAACAAAGCACACGTGTTCACAGTCATAAAATGTTCCTGGAAGTGTGTCAAGCAACCTTAGGCATCTTTTCAGCATTTTATTTCTCATCATGTGATCTCTCCCTGATGGAGGTGAAAGAGTGTGTGATATGCTTCTGTCCTGGAAAGGTAGCATCCCAGGTGTGTAAGCAGGGTGAGGGGTTTCTGGGAGGGCAGGGAAGAGGGCCTTACAAGGGGCTGTGCACTCTGGGAATCCTTCTGAGCAACATTCCCATTGAGATATAGCAGGAAAAAGCCTGCAAATGTCTCAGATCTAGATTCTGTTTTCTTACCACCCATAACCATCTAAGACATACTACAGTATTCTACATAACAGGCCTCATTTACATTCTGCATTACTGCGAGCACAGGCCTGGAAAAAAAAAAAAAAGCAGACAGTCACTAACTTTGATGTTGCTGTATGCTAATGTTACATGACCATCACCCCAACAACGTTAAGGTCCTCTGAGGACGGCTCTCTGACACGCGTTCATCTTGTCTAGCTGGACAGATGCCAGTGTGTTGATGCATGATAATGTATGCTCATTTCAGTATTAATGGTGTTTTGGGCTACACCCCATTACTAAAGCTAGCATGCATCCAGCAGACCAGCTAGTCCCAGCCAACCTTCATTTGAGTGGGAAAATGATCGCAGCACTTAGTCTTTGAATGAAGCTGAACTTCACCCTGTAGGGTGAGTGTTTGGGACGTAGGGGTTTCATGAGGAGTCCATGTGATTAACACACCATGTCTTTGTAGTTTGTGTAACACCGAGAATCAGGAAATCACACAACAAACCAAAGATTAGTCCATTTACTAAAGACGAAGAATACAGGTTTGATTGTTAGACAGTAGAATCTACTAGAAACAAAGTAATCAGGAACATTGTTTTTCTGGGTCATGTTACTTTGCCAAGTAGCAAAAGTGCAGGGGTTTGCAAACAAGTGCTCATTCTAATCCAAGTTAACGGTAGGTGAAGACCCAGATGCCCCCAGGCTGTGTGGGCCCGGGACCTGCCCCTGCTCACTCCTCAGCAGACATCTTGAGCAGGGACTCCTTGTCGATCTTGAAGAGCCGCCAGCCCTCCTCATGCGACAGATCGGAGGCACCACGCCGCTTGTAGAACTCGATGGACGGCTTGTTCCACTCGGCCACGATGAAGTGCATGCTGCTGCAGCGGTTCGTCACTGCAGTCTGGAAGCAATGAGCCACCCAATCAGAAGGGCAGGGAGAGATGCGCACCCCACCACCCCATCCAATCAGGAGGGAAGGAAGGGACAAGGACCTCACCCAATCAAGAGAGAAAGGAGAGGGATGACAACCAACAATACTCACATGACTCAGGTACTTCAAGATCTCTGACCCAATGCCAAAACCTAAAGGAGAGGTAAATAGGGGTGTCAGAGAAACACAAGGCTGCTGCATTGTACTCCCAAAGCAGAGACAAAACATGGTGAGCAATGCATAGGATGCACCTCGATACTCTTCCATCACATAGAAGTCTTCCAGGTATAGCAGTTTACCAATCCAGGGGTCATACGTGAAGTAATACATGGCAAATCCAATTACAGCATGACCTGAAACACAGGGAAACGAGATCAGTTTAACAATTCGTGGTATGAGAAACAGACATAACCATTAAAATGCTGCAAGGTGATAAACTCCGTCTACACAGTGCTACTTTCAAAACAAGTCAGGAGGAACTGGCGGTCGAGTCTGTAGGTGAGGTCACCCAAACAGCTGCCTAGCAGCAACCGGAAGCAGCTGAACGGGGCGCATCACACACACCTTTGGCAGGGCTCTGGTCCCTCGGCACCTCAGACACGACGCAGTGGTAGAACGGGTGATCGCCGAAGCCGTCCTCGAGCAGCTCTGTGAAAACAAACTGGTTACGTCATCAGTGACGTCACCCAAGCGGGGGAAGGGGAACCCACGTCCGTGCAAAACAAACTTCGGTCTCACCTTTCTCCGTCAACACAACCTGATCCTCCATTTGCTCATATTTAGCAAGTTCCTAGAAAATAGAAACGGTTGTGTCAGAAAACGAAGGAGCGGCAACTGAATTATTTCTGTTTAGGCTACAAATAGAAACCAGGACGTATATTTAATCCGATGGCTGTCAAGTGATGTCAAAAACAGGTCTCAGCAGTCAAGCGACAAAAGTTCGACCGCAAGTCACAGATCTGTACATACACTGATAAGCCAATCGTAAGTTAGATCATAACTGCAGCTGATCAAAGTTATACATTAACCAGAATCCCTGCGGGGGGGGTGTTATATCACCCGATAAAAACAAGATCATCTCAAGTTACCAAACTTCCAACCGCCTGCTGCCGAGTTATGCGGGGAAAAAAAAGTATACACACACACACACTCTCGCCAAAAGCATAAAAAGTTTGCTTATTAAATACTAAGCTGTATAAGGACTTCCTGCTTTCGTAAACTACCTTTATGAGTCGCAGTATGTCGGGCACGTCCTTCGGTTCCGCTTTCCGCAATATAAAATTGGCCATTTTCTTCTTTTACTCTTTTTCCCTTTTCTTACTAGTCCTCTGTATGTGAAGAGAAGCAAGAGGTGTTTCTTCATTCGTTTCCCAGGAGTTTAGCCTCCGCAGTCAGTCTGGGATCCTGACTCTCTGATGAAGAGTTCACATGTAGAACCGCCGCTACCGTTCAGCTGCGCGAACTTTCCTTTGTCTCGTCTGCCTTTTATAAGCTGCCTGCAGTGTTTTCGCCACCTCATTAGCATTTCACCCATGTCCGGTCCAATAAAAACCAGCGTTGGTCGACGTCACCAGTCTACCATGCATTGTCTATCCGACGGGTAACAGTAACAGTAACAGTAACAGTAACAGTAACCATATTAAGACTGAGTACAGTCTTATTCCTACAGGTGCCGGAAAATCGACCGAAAAGCACATGCAAACTGTATACATTCAAGATCGTCAGCTGCGTTGCTAATCGATAATCTGGTTTGAAAATTCCTTTATATCGTTAAAAATGTACCGATATGTCTAATGCATACGAGTTTACAGCTAACAATTTTAGGCTAGCAGAGTTTTTAAAACGTTGTTTTTAGAGCATTTGGACGTTTTTGTCCAGTTTTTCTGGACGTTCCGGGAACGTTGTGTTTTAAACGTTTTAAAAACCTTTCTACAAGGCTCTTTTATGGTTAAGTTTCCCGATCCACGTTTTAAGAACGTTACAAGAACGTTAGTTATATAACGTTGCACCCGAACCTTTTAAGAACCTAATGAGAACGTTATTGACAGATGTGGGAACGTTCCCTGTTTGCTAGATTGTTGGTCTGGTATAATACGAAAGACATTTTTTATTGTACGCAATAACAATCAAAATTACGTATACTTTTTCAACACCGTTTGAAAAGATGTAGATTGTAAATTCAACATCGTTACAGACCAAAATTTGTTTTACACTTCTTATTCATGATTTTTATACAAATAAAATAGCTGGTTTGATCAAAACGTCCCAAAAAGGTGTACATTGGGTGCACAATTTAGGCAAATTGAGTTTCTCGGGATTAGTTTTATTGTTGAACAAACACAATGTTCTCAGTCAATCCAAAATGTTACTAAACCTCAAACCTAACCATGTAACAAAGAAAAAGTGAGTTGTCTCTTCCTCAGGAGAACATGTGGACACAATTATTAGGCAACTATTAGTGTGAAAAATTAGGCAATTACTGGACATAAGATTTTCTTTCCCCAACTCACTTGTTTCTCAAGTAACAAAATGACAATATTTTTGGTCATTCAAAAACATTCAGTGACTAATATAGCCACACTTTTCAAAAACTGCCATGAGCCTTCCGTCCATGGAGTCTGTCAGTTTCTTGATCTGTTCACGATCAACTTTCACTGAAGCAGCAACCACAGTCTCCCAGATGCTGTTCTAAGAGGTGTATTGTCTCCCCTCACAGTAAATCTCACATTTGAGAAGGCCCCACAAGTTCTCAATATGATTAAAGTCAGGTGAAGAAGGGGGGCAGGTCATTATTCAGTCATGGCAATTTGGGCTCCATCTGTCCAGGTGAGTCATCACAGGTTCTTCTTCATTAAGGCTGTAAGCAGTGCAGTGACAGAAACTAAGTTACGAATGAACGTATGGCAGAAGTTTGCAAATCCAAGAAATCATTGCAACTCTTTGTCGAAACCTTTGTTATCCATCTGGACTCCTTGGGGACTCAGCACATATCCCAGAAATTAGATGGTTTTGCAGTGGAACTCACATTTTTCCAGTCTTGACACAGAACTGGTACTCACGCAGCCCTTGCAGAACTTGGGACACATGGGAGTGATGGGATACCAGGTATGGAGAGTAAAACAGATCTATATACACGCACAATAAAAAACCTATTGACCATGTCTCAGTATCTCATTTATAAATGATTGAAAGGCCGCTGGGGCATCGGCCAAGTCATTAGGCATCACGAGACACTCAGTGCCCCCTAGTGGTCACTGACACTGTTGTCCACTCATCCCCTTCTTATCCAGATGAGATTACAGGCACTGCAAAAGTCAAGTTTGGTGAAGACTTGTCTTTCAGACTTGCTCCAATGCAGAGGGGCTCAACAGTAGGAGATACCTGAATTTGATGGTAATGGCACTGGGGGCACAATAGTCGATGCATTACTGGAGATCTGTTTAACCGATGGCACAATCCCAGGCACAGTCAGGTGGCAAGTGGGCTGCTTTGGTTGCATTGAACATCGGCATAGGGTGAATACTCCACTGGAATCTGAGCAGCTAGAGTGGCTTGTGAGCTTTCCACCAGGGTAACCAGACAGGGTCGGGACAAACAGCACCCCCAACATCCCTTTCACCCAGCTGTTAACTCCCCTGTGCTCCATGAAATGGAAGGGTCATGATTACATCGCCATGTGTGTCCTAAGATCAAAGGGTCATGTGGAGAAAACATAACCAGAAATTGATCCTTTTCTTTATGTTACACCCTCACCTGCATCTGTAGAGGACTGGTCTAGAAACATACTTGACCTGTCCCTAAAGGCCAGTCATCCAGGGCATTCACATCTTCAAAGGGAATTCCCAACTTCTTGGCCCATTTGGGGTCTATGAAGTTCCCAGCAGGACCAGAATCTTTGTGCAGAAACTAGCACAGTGACCGAACCATAAGACAGGAGAACAGAGACAATCAACTTTTTGAGAGACATTGAGGAGGACTGATGTTTTCACTCACACCCTGAACAGGTTATTCCATCAAACAGGGCAGATAGGGCAGTCTAGGCACAAGGTGTCTCACTCCATCACAGTACAGGCACAGATGCAGTTGTCTTCACCACTGATGGACTCCTGGCTTCAGTAAACTGGTGGAGTGGGAATCAGTGCTTTCTCCTTAAGCTCAGAGAAAGCAAACCATGGAAATGGAGTAGTTGCATCATAGAAAGAGGATACAGGAGGGATACAGGAGTACAAGTCAGAGGGGTTGGTGGGTCCAAAGGCACTGGTGGCATAGGAATCAGGGCACTCACCTGGAACAGAGGGAAAAGCAGACAAAGTACATTGGCATCAGGGTCAGACAACTCAAAAGTGCAGGCTAAAAGAGTTGCTGGGATGGGGGGGGGGGGCAGCTTCCCACAGTGTTTGGTCAACAATGGCTTTCAGCCAACTCCACACAGGTAAGCTTCATAGTGCGCTCTGCTGGATCCATATTATAGCAACACATTTTGTAACAAATGCACAGACAGGACAGTGCAGAGTAGGGCTTTTTAATCATTGTCAAAACAGGCAGGGTCAAAAGCAGAACAGACACATTCCAAAAACGTGGGTGAGGTCACAGGCAAAATGGTCAATACCCAAAGCAGGTTAATCAGCACAACAAATCCAGGTCATCCAGCAAAAACAGAAGTCAGAGAAAACAGATAAAGCTCATTCACAGGTAACTCAGATGAGACCGCAAATGCTCAGTATGGTCTTAGGGAACCAAATACCTTGCACTGAGGGTAATTTAAAGGGATGACAAGATTTACCACAGGTGATTTCATTACTCGGGGTGAGGAACATTGGTATGTTGAGTGTGGCTGATCAAACCAGTTTGACTGGGTGTGGGTATGACATCCTGACTGATGCTTGTTGTGCCACTTCACCTGCTCTATGTCCTGGAAAACATCATTCAGGTGTCTAGTAAGTCTTAGACAAATGACAGCTCGTCAGTTCTATGGTAGCCATTCTCATGTAACATCTCTCATTCGTGAGATCAATAAAATGAAGTATTCTGCTCCCAGTATGCTCTTGTTAGATTTCCTGAACAAGTCCAGAGCCTGGTATAAATTAGGAAAGCGTATTTTGTTTCAATGAACCCTCTGGACAAATTCACCCACTAAGCAACTGCTGTAAATTAGACTCTCACGCTCATTCACAGACTTGTAAAACTTGTGTAACTGATCGAACAATGTAAAGTCACCAACAAACTGCGCTTGAAAGAAGGAAATGCATCATGCATCATACTCAACAAAAACAGCAGTCTTGGAATACTTGTTTCCATTCTTCTTATGGGAGTAACAAAAGCAGTTGTAGTTACTTGTCATAGCCTAAGGGAAGAGGTGTGTTTTTGTAATGTTAAAATGGTGTGAAAAATTACCTGTTTCTAGACAGCAAACTTAATCATGAAAAATAAATTCACTGGCATATGGCAGATGTCGTCCTTAAGTAATAAACCAGATTAATGTGAATGAGTCCAGTCCCCTTTTTAAACATCACTCTTAGTGCAAAGTAAATTAATGTTGAAAATGTTTTGCAAGCTGTTTTGTAATTGGATAGTTATACACAATACTTATGCAATGCCAAGTATACAGAATGACAGCATTATTGCGTTTCAACAAAACATTTTTGTAATGATGTGACAGTCATCATTAAGGCTTTTGCAAACTTGTATTCATTAATTAAAAATTAAATTTCAGTAAGATAAGTGCAAGTATAATAATATTTTTTATAAAGAATAAGAAAATGAAACATTCAAAAGATACACTTTCGTTTCATTTACAGTTACGTGCCATAGGCTGTATAATAATTTGCTTGGTAACCTTTAACCTTAGTTTCGTTCTTATATAATCTGTTTTGTCGTCTTAGCAGAGAGATTAAGAACTGTACCCGTATATGCACAAAATCATCCTGCGAATATGCATAACAATTCTTACACACTTGGCACACATATGCTTATCATACTGGTGTAGTTAACCTACCCGAATCAAACTAATTCTGTATGTGAAAGGCCAGCATTGCTGTGTCACACCTCTAAGGTTGGGTGCATCTGTGGAGCTTGTATGTTCACCCCATGCTCGCGTGGGATTCCTCTTGTATTGCAAAGACATGCTGCTGTAGTGGACTTTAATGTCTTGAATAATTCATTCAATGTAAAGTGGATTATAGTATTTGTAAAGAATCCTAACAGTATATGGGATGCTTTTCTGACTTACTTATTTCATTCTATTGGTGGCATTGATTTTTTGTTAAAATGCAGTTTTTTTTGTTGACAGAATCCCATTTAGATTGGCTAATTTTCACAGACAAGCCCTTTTAGCTTGGATGTTGCTACATAAGCACAGTTTCAGTCCTCACAGATACTTTATCTGGAATAATAAGGATATTTTATACAAAAATAAATCATTGTTTTATCGCTCATGGTTCGACAATGGAATTTTGTTAGTTGGTCAGCTGATAAATAAAAATGGTATGTTACTACCCTGTTCTGAATTTTTACAAAAGTTTAAGATACCAATCACACCTAAAGAATATGCTATCGTCTTTGATGCAGTTCGCATAGGTATCCTTAAATTCTTAAAGAACTGTGATATAACAGAAAATAACATTATCTCCAAACACCTGTTTATTGAGGATTGTACACTGTATTAATGCTGTACAATATTTCATTTATTTTTTCACTGTGATTATTCAAGTGTGTTTTGGAAAGATATGTAAAATTTTGTCAACAGAAAAACTGGTCTTAATAATTGATATATTTGATGTGATGTTTTGTTTTTCATGGTCTAGATAACAATATCCACTATGTAATTCAGCTCCTAATTATCCAAGGCAAGTTCCATACGCGTAAAGCCTATATGGTCTGACTCCAGACCAGGTTTAAATCGATTTGTCGTTGAGCTACAGCAACATGGCACCCGGATTTAATGTATAAAAAACAAAAAGGCTACGAAGACTTTGAACACTTTAAAGGACTTGCATTTCATTTGACTTTGATTTGGATTTAAACCCTCTGGGTTTTGCTTTTATATACTTTTTTCCTTTCTTTTGTATAATGTTTTATAATGTTTATATTGTACCTCTTGGTTGGTAATAAAAACGTTTAAAGCAACAACAAAAAAATAAGACATTCTGCTATGCTGATTGGTAGCTCTAAATTGTCTAGAGTGCATGAGTATGTCTAGGTATATGGGACCTGCTCTGGACTAGCATCCTAGTTACTTTATCCTTGTTACTTACGTTGCCACGGATTCCCCGTGACCCTTATCGGGATAAGCGTTTGCAAGTTGGATGGACTGGCAGCGCCTATGTGCGATTCTCCGTGGGCCATAATGTTTGCGCAATCATTCCAGAAAATACGGGACGGGATGACGTCTTACGTCAAGACGCAACTTTTTCCTTGGTGTTGAGGAAAATAAACCAGTAATCGCGAGCCTACAAGCTGTTAGTTATTCACCCGGCTGGAGTCTTTAGTTTATGGTTAACATTTGTGTTTATGAAAATGCTAACAACAAGGTAATCATCATATATGTATATACAACTAGGGAAAGTGTAAGCGTATGTTCTGACAAATATGGGTCACAACCTAAATTCGTTTATTTATCGCTGTTAGTCGGGCCTGGATTTAGGCTGTAGGGAAAATCTACATTTAAACCGCTCTTCGGGAGTTTTAGTTGTTTGCGTGACAGAATATGCAATTCAGTTTCATGGTGCTAAGTTTGCGACAACAGTTGCTCGACTAACCAGCTGTAGTCGGATTTTAAGAATTCATTCATGCCTGATGCCTGCATGTGTGGGTTGTCTTTCACGGCATGTCAAATATGGACCGAAACCACATTAATTGCTACAAGACGAGAAGTTCCGTATTTGGTGATCAGTATTGTGGCGTAAATAGCTCGGCAGAAGACTTGTATTTCATAATAATCTCCCTCTGACGTGCACGAGTTCCGTTGCCTCCCGCAGGTACCGGTTGCTAAGGGCCGCCTCATCCTTCACTATCAGGTCTGCATCCCTAGCAGCTACATCGACCCACGGCACGGCGCCTGATATGGCTGAAGGTAAATTGGGCACACATTTGTTTACTAATTACACCAATATGAGAAATTCTGACAATAATCGCCACGTGTGGCATGTCTAATATTATACGCAGAAAGATGTTCAGAATAACCTCACTTGTCTTTCTCAGTTATGTGTTGATATACAGTACAACACACACAAACATTAGTCCTGCTCTAGTCTAGTCTTCCTTTGCAGGGTTTATTTGATGTACCCTTGTTTGAGGTTGATTTCTTTAATGAACCCAATGGTATTTGATTAATTGTGAGTTTTCTATGTTTTGTTAGAGATTCTGCTGCACCAGTTATTGAGATCTTGGTGAAATGCAGTTGGAGCAGTTTTGGGAGTGTTGTGGTGTGTGTGTGTGTCTTGAGTTGCCCAAGTTCAGGTTACCTATGACTTTCTTTTGTGTCTCTACAGGGGATTCACGTTTTTTTGTCAGCAATGGTGTGTTGGTAAAAGACTTAAACATTCTGAGTGTGCTTCTGCCTCAGTGCTGTGGCCAGTCATACCTCACATTCGGTGTTGTATTGCCTCACACCCCATATAAAACCCACCTCTGAGGCTGTGTGCAACCATGTGGGCTTCACGACTTGTCTTTAGCCATAGGGTAACTGGCCGTGTACCTAATGCTTGATGCATGTGGTATTGGCCTCTAGAGCTGCTCTGGGGCCCACCCAGCTGTGGAGAGGCATGGGCCATTAGTGCGCCTGCTCCAGCAGAGCAGTGTCAGTGTCGCCCCTTCTGCCTCTTCTCTGTCACATACTTAATTAACACCGGCACAAATCAGGCCTTGAAATAACTATGCTGGGCCGCGATTCACCTCAGTCACTGGGTGGTGCTTGGTCTGTCTCTCTCTTTATTCATAACCCCTCCTGTCCTGAAGGTTTCTGTGCTGCCTTTCTTTGCTCTGTCCAGTGTAATCCTTTAATCTCAGACAGTACCCTGAGCCTTAGGCCTGGGCTAGCTGTGACTGACTACTTGTTTTCCCAGTCAGGAACCGTCTGAGGGAGATAGTAGGAGTGTCTAAGAACTGGAGGTATGATTTTGTTCAGTTGTTTGACTCCCCTTTGTTGTATCATGGGGCTTGTACCTCTTCTGTGGTCATTTTTGTTATTCATCTCTGTTTGTTAGGTTCAGGGTGTCACGCCCTGTTTATGCTCATTTCCATTCTAAGGAAATTCTGCCCTCTAGTGGCGATCTATTGGAATAGTGCTGTAATATCGCTTTTTAATGGGTAGAGCAAAAGAGTTTGTCTGATACCCTTCACTCAGTTAACACAGATATTCAGTTAAGTAGTGGTTTTTCAGCTCCCAAGTCCTCCATAATAATTAGAGGCCTCTACCCTGTGCTCCCAGGGACCATCAGCAAGTGATGGCAGAACGGGCATCTCTGAATTCCCAGCTTGCCAAGTGCCAGGATGATCTGCCTGGCCGAACCATGAAGGACAGTTCTGTGGAGGTTCTCCTACCTCTGGGCACCCAACCCGACTTGAGGGAAAAATATCTGACCTTTCAGAACACTGTCAGGTAACATCGGGCATCAAAAAATCACTGCAGTACCCATGGGCACCTACAGGCTGTTTTGGGGCACTTTGTGTTAACTTCACTTTTTTGGGGTCACAGGTTTGGCCGAATCCTTGAGGACTTGGACAGTTTGGCAGGTACCTCACAGTTCCATCCGTCTATCCTGGTTAGGGGAGGGGACTGGAGTTTATCCCTGGCAGCATATGACACAGAGCAGGGGTACACGCTGGACATGGTGCCAGACCGTTCCATTTCAACGTCATTTCCTTTGTTGACAATAGTAGAATGTTCAACACGCAATCAAGAAAGATTGCAGCTCAAATTCTGTTTCCTGTCATGTAGCTGGCAAGGGACAGTCCACAGTTTCATCTGATCCTCAGTCATCATTTTGGTGTTATCCAGACCATTTTTACGTCATGATTTATGGCAAACTGAAGACTAGAAACTGGCAGGTTGGATGGTGAGCTCTGTGTCTGGGTGTTAGCCTTGGTGAGACACATCTGTTACCTGCAGTTGCATCACTGTCTGACCCCCACCTTCCCTGTCTTTCTCTTTTACCAAACAGTGTTGATTTGTTACTCCCACACAAGGAACAAGACACAACAGAGATCTCCATTGTCTATTGTCACCGCCCTAGTGGACAAGATTGGTACTACACACAGACATTAACTCTTATTGTTAATAATTTGCTGTTATACTCTAGACTTCATGTGAAAGGACATTACTGACACAGGAATATGAAATTGAGGAGGATTCCGTTCTTTTCTCTTGTCATTCAAGATATGAGGAAGAACATCATCTTCCCAGACTGTGACATAAAGTTTACAGGGCATGTAACATGGGTTGGCAAGTCCTCTATTGAAGCCAAGATACACATGTCTCAGGTATTTACACACATGCTTGCAGTCATGCTTGTGCCATTGAACAATGTAGCATTTTTGATATTGTGTTCCACAGAGAAATTTCCATGGAAGTGATAAAGAAAAGCTTTCTATCTGTGTAATGTAAGATTGCCATTGTGTTTCATATGCAAAAATGATCAGGGGACTGTTGGCTAGCAATTGTAGAAAGTAAATAAATGGTCCTAAACTTGATGACATGTCAGGTGATGTGATAGTTTCAGGGATCTCATTCTTCATGCAGTTCCATGATGGAGCCTACAGTCCGGTGTTAGATGCTACGTTTGTGATGGTTGCGCGTGATCCTGAAAATAAGAGGTACCATCGGGCCCTGAGGCTTTCAGAGTGCTTGTTTAAGTCATGTGTGTCACAAACCAATGTTTCTGTCATTGCTACCTCTCAGGGCTGCATTTGTCAACCCTTTGGTACTGGAGGGCCCAGAACAGGAGAAGATCTTCCAGGAAGGAGAGGGTAAGAACATAAGTATGTGTAGAGACTAATGCTTGTAGGTGAGTGCTCGGTTGTACTCAGAGCGTTATTACTCTTGTAGAGAACAAAAAGCGACGTGTGGCTCTCAGCACAGCCTCCCTCCTGAAGGTGGCGCCCACCATTGAGGAGAAAGGACTCATCCACAGCCTCTTCCTGAACACCTTGGACTCCAAGTGGGCAACACAACACACCATACCCTGTCTCTCACAAAAAGCAGTCTCTGTAAAATTGCTGCAGTTCTCCTTCATTGATTTGCTCTACACACATATCTAGATATGCCTGCTTACTTTTTGCAAATAGACTTAGATTTGTGTAGCTGTATGTGACGGTTGATGTTAATTGAACTGATTAAGATCTTGGAGTCTTTTGGTTTTTTAGGACAGTGAGCTTCCGCAGTCGAATCCTGCCCCCCAACTCCGTGTGGATGGAGGATGCAAAGTTGAAGGGACTGGAGATCTGTCACCCACAGGTGAGTCGGGGCTGCCCTTAAGATCCTACCACCCTGAGAGTCTTCGGGAAGGTCACAGCTACCACATGAAGCAAGGTTGTGCTCTCTGCTGTAAAGCAGTCCTTGGAAATGATTTTGAGACTAGCCACCAGGGTAAATAGAGTTAATGCTTAGGACCCTTATAGCCCTGCCTTACTCACTTCTTTAACCACAGGAGAGAAACATTTTCAACCGGATCTTTGGTGGCTTCTTGATGAGGAAGGCATATGAGCTGGGCTGGGCCAATGCCTGCTGTTATGGGTGAGAGCTCTACGGCACGTACTTCTTTCAGTAACTCAGTGAGCAATATTAAGTAGTGATGGGGCAGATGAGGCTTCAGAATCTGTTGCGGGTGGAAGAATACTGGCAGTAGCCAGCATTAAATTGTAGTTTGGGGTGCTTTCACCCTCCATAGGTTTTGAAGCCTCATTTGTCCCATCACTAATATCAAGCCATCAGGACTGAGTAAATGATTTGCCTCCAACTCACCACCAAGAGCTAATAGTTGCTGTCTGTGTTGCAGTGGGTATCGCCCTAATTTGGTTGCAGTTGATGACATCCTGTTTCAGAAGCCAGTGGAAATTGGCTCATTGCTGCTTCTGTCCTCACAGGTGAGACTATTGCCATTGGTTAGCATTTTCTTATTGGATTAATAAATGACTTCGACTTGTGCTGCTTTATATCTTGTGTGACCTGAGTGCGTGTTATCTTTATGCAGGTTTGCTACACAGAGGGCAGGTACATACAGGTCAGAGTTCACACTGAAGTCCTCGATCCTCTGACGAAACAACACAACACTACCAATGTGTTCCACTTTACCTTCATCTTCCCAGAGGATGTTCCAGCCATTGTACCAAAGACTTATGGAGGTCAGGTTGTCTTCTCATTCCTGTTTGGTCAAGTCTCATTCTGCTGGCATTTCTCATTAGCAGATTTTCATAAGCGAAAAATTTTCTCTTTGATGTCTGTTCCTGTAGAATCAATGCTGTATTTGGATGGAAAGAGACACTTCTCTCTGGCCTTTAAGGAGCACTGCTGAAGTCATCTCCACCTGCTTCCATTGTCTGAGTGGAGGTCCTCCTGCCTTCTGCCACTATACTCATTTATGCATGGAGCCACTTCAGTTTTTTTCCAGAACTTCATATTTTACAGCTGATTGGTGAGGAGGAGAGCAGGGTGTTGATGTAGGCTGAGAATGTGCCTCAGAGGCCAGGCCACACATCTGCTTGCAGGTGTTACTGAAGGCCATGCTTTTGTCAGACTGAAGATCATTAAGTCCTGGGCCCCAGTTCAATGGGAACAGAACATGTACCTTTGAAGCTTTAGTCTATTACTTCAACTGGCAAAAGATGTACACCTTTTAATCATTTGATTTTTTTTTTAATTAAATCCAGTTTGTTACATTAAGCACATTGTGTTACAGAAGTATGGAGAAATGTTTGTGGCTTTGTGTTCAGAGAAGTGCAGATTGTTAAAGACCACCCTCTAATAGCTCACCCTGTACCATGGGAAAAATGTGATTCCACACCTGAAGACATTTGTAAATTTTGTCCTTCAGCTGTCACTTAGTTGGTAAGGAAAGACAGTGAGGTGGAACTTAATTCAGTTTATTAAAGTACTTCAGCTTGCCTGCAGGATCAGGGATTATCTGTAGAAGAGGAGGAAAAAAAAAAGTTTGAGGTGTAATGTTTCCCTCTGGCCCATTAAGCCGGCAGTGAGGTGTAACATTTCCCTTCGGCCCTCTAACCGTACGTTCACATCGCGAGCGCCGAGAGCATCAAAATGATCAGAAGCCATTCATTCTCTATAGGAGGGCATGTCGCCAGGCCGTGAGCAGTGGCACGGCCTGATTTGGGCGGTGTGAGTGTCAAAATGAAGTTGAAGCCTAGTCAACTTCATGGTAATGAGCTATGAGGCGGTTCGGCGGCAACCACTTGGAACATAGAAATGCTCCGGTAGAGTGTTTCACAGAACACAAGTGTGTAAACTTTTGTTTTGATCAAACAGTTCCCAGGCATAATGGAGGAGAAACTGATCATAGCCGTAACAGGCTTATCAGGTATTTACGATGTGTCCCTGGTTGCATACGGGGACATAAAGAGGCATGGACCAGGGTGTCTGAAACTACTGGTGTTCCAGGTGAGTTGGGGAAGTGCGTAATATTTTTGTGAAAAAAGAAGGAAATCGCATACTACTTGTGGTACCATAGCATGCAAAACACTGGGAATTGTCGGTGACGTTAACATTACCAACATCTTCGCCGTAGGTAAATCTGTGCTGCATTTAAGCATCTACCTCGCGACTGTCCATAGTGAGAAGATAAAATTGAAGAGAAGCACAACACAATTTATAGGCAACATTTTCCCTCCAGAATGCTTCATTTTAAGCAGTTATGCAATGAACTGGCTCACAACAATACCAATTTGACAAATTGTACCCTAGCAGCAGTTGGCACAAGGATAATTTGCACGTTTGTTTGCTTTCCAGCTCCTTTAAAAAGCTTGCAAGACCTAGCATTCTGAATGACCTTGTGCCTGCCTACTCCATCTACGTCAGAGCGTCCATGGTGTTCGCTAGCGTCGTGGGCAGGGCAGCCAGAGTGGACGCTGATGCTCTCGCCGCTCGCGGTGTGAACGTACCTTGAGCCAGCAGCAAGGTGTAACGTTTCCTTTCGGCCCATTAAGTCAGCAGTGAGGTGCAACGTGTCCCTTTGGCCCTTTATGCCAGCAGCGAGGTGTAACGTGTCCTTTCGGCCCATTAAGTCAGCAGCGAGGTGTAACGTGTCCTTTCACTGAGCTAATTTAAGACCATGTCATTTTACTCACAACTCCTGCCTGGGCCACCAAGCCTTCAAGGCTTCATCTGGATCAATCTGATTGAACCAAGAGATAGGAGGAAGTGGTTTAGAGAGCTGCCCACTGATTCTCTCCTATTGTTGGCAAAACCGTACCACGGAATCTAGCTGTAGCATATGGTGGCCCCTGAAAAAGCAGGATAGGTCTTAAGTCCTTCAGACCAACAGCTGTTAGATGGAGGACAATTGCATCTCCCATTCAAACCTGGAGATGTTTCATCCCACAGTGACTGAATCACACAAGGTCAAAATCACAACAACAGGTCAAAAAGAGAACTCACAGTGTCACTGCCTGGTTTCCAGCCAGCTGGGCACACTGCAATGAGAGACGGATGCATTTAAGAACCACAAATACGGCCTTTCAGACTCTCTCCACACACCACATCAAGAATGCCAAAGGCAGTGACAAGCCAGGAACAGCATGTACTCCCAGGAGAAACAACCCAGAGTCATCATGGCATAGTTGTTCCAGTGAGGTCAGCACAGGCTGAATCTCACGTGCTTACAGTGTCCCACCCCAATCCATTCATCACAACTGATGAAACTTACCGCAAACACCCCCTGGAGTGGACAGGTTTATAGGATTCAGCCTTAATGTGGAACAGCTCTTTAGGGTGGTCAAGAGCACAAACCCAATACGAATGTGTTACCTGCTGGTGAGCATGGTCCATACCTTCTCCATGTTTGTCAGTGTACTGGAAGGCCTGGACCAGCCGCAAGGTCTCGTCCACAGATCGGCCCACAGGCAGGTCGTTCATGGTAATTTGCCGGAGCACACCCTTGTTGTCAATAATGAAGAGGCCCCTGAGGAAAAGGAGAAGCTAAAAAAAAAAAAAAACCTGCAGTGCTGATAGTTCTGCATTCTCAAGCAGCGTATTTTTGAGATTCACCTGAGCGTATGGCCCTGGTCCTCCAAGAAGACCCCATAGTCCTTGGCGATCTGGTGGGTGAGATCAGAAAGCAAGGGGATCTTCATGGGCCCAAGTCCTCCCTGCTTCCTGGGTGTGTTGATCCTGGTGTCATGGAAACAAGTCAGACCACATCCTGAGAAGCAGCTGCAAGGTTTCACAGCAAAAGGGGTATGGAGGCCATTGGTCCCAGGGGGAGGTATTTCTGGGTCTTTGTCAGGACAAAGTGCGTGCAGGTCAAACATTTACCAGGCCAAATGAGTGAACTGAGAGTCCACGGAGCATGCCACAACTTCCGCATTGATGTCATAGAACTCCTGGATACGGTCACTGAATGCGATGATCTCCGTAGGGCACACAAATGTACTGCAACAGACACACAGAAAGTCAGAACCCCGGTGCCAGGGCTTGTAACAGCCTGTATGTCCCAGCTATGGTTGAGGAGCAGTACACACAAATCCAAGGGATAGAAGAAGAACACCAGGTATTTCCCTCTGTAGTCTGACAATTTCAGCTCCTTGAACTCCCCGTTGATGACAGCAGTGCCTTCCCAGTGAGGTGCAGGCTTGGAGACTGCAGAAAAAGAGGATAGGGTTAGGCAAACTCAAATGTTTTACCCAAAACATTGAAGTTGAATTCAAGTACTTGGCATTTCTCTAACCAAAGATAAACGGCTAGGTTATCATAACATGTTTTTATCAATATCACAGCAGAATACATCTTAAAGTAGAACCATTTCCAGCACACAAAATGGCAATGCTAGTCCTGCCTTATCCCGGTCAGCTGCTCTCCAAAAACTAACACCACCGTGTGCAGAGGAGAGCATTCGCTTAACATAATCAAAACCTGCCATTCGTGACCGACCTCAAGCCACATTGGAATATCAAAACAGAGCTGTGTACATTTATACAACCAGAAAAGATCACCGGCAGAGTGCCGTAGTCGGTTCAGCCTTCAACGTGACGTGTCCTAACAGACTGACGATTCGGGGCGGACGGCACTCACAATCCGCCCATCGTCAAATTACAGCACATGAAATAACGTCGGTTCTGTCTCTGTAGCGTAAGTGCATATAAATGCAGTGGTTCATGCTTACACCAGATGTTGATTTGCAGCAGTACTGTAAGTTTGTGAAATTATCAACACATTACAGGAACGGACTACCAGTGAACCCCTGGGTCCAGCAAAGGTCTTCACGGTAGTAGTACAGAACGTGAGCCTACATGCAAAACCAGTGCACCTTTGAATAACCCTGAACGAAAGTTGATATACCTTCCAGTTCTGTTTGATACCTGCATCTTGCAGTCTAACCCAGATCAACTAGGGTTAACAGTGCGCATTTTGTTTGTTCTGCACGTGATGCTATACGTTCACAAATGCAGTGAAAACGGCTGGTTTATGTGTCCTGGGGGACTCACTCTTAGCCTTGCTGAGGTGCAGCGAGTGATCGGACACCGGGACCCGGAAAGCCTCCCCAGGGTAGACGTGTCCGCCCGCGTACTTGTAGCACTCCTGCTCCTTCTTGCCATTAAATCCTTCCTGCGCTGCAGCCACGAGCTGCGGTAGCAAGTAAATTGCGAAAAGCACGCCAAATCCCTCTTGTAGCACCCTACTGCCGCGCAACCCGTCCATCTTCCTCCACAAAGAGTACACGTCCCAGCACGCAATACGCACAAATGCAGCTGCGGCGGCGCCGATACGCGCGTGCGTGTACGCCACGTGCCGCCCGCCCGTCTTAAAGGCGCAGATGCTGAGAAATACTCGTCGTAATGGACAGCGAAATATAATAAAGCGCGCTAGATATTATAAAGTAAAAAAAAAAAACACTCATATTTAGGGATAATCGTGAATCTCAAGGTCGTATATTTGGGGAGAGGGTATGTTTTCGCCTTTCGTAAGAGTGATAAATTGTGGTACATGTTATGTGGATGTTAAGATTAAGATTAAAATCTGTTACTATGCGACCAAGGCTGGTGGAAATTTCTGTTGATATAGCTTAGTGATAGTTAGAGACATCGTGACAATAGACGGTTAACAATTAGGCATTTAATGGGCAATTAGTAAATACACAAGATACCCAGCAGAGAAGGTGGGTGCAAATACAGGTTTGTGCAATGGCGGAGCTGACGTAAGTACAGTACAAAGAACATCCTTCATACAGTACTGTACATTAACGTGTCCACCGTGCAAATTGAACATCGGGGGCCTGTACTGATGAGAAAGCAAACATTACATCGGTGTAAAAGGTTGCATTGCGCCACAACACAACAAAAACAAGATACCCACACATATGGTTAAGTATCGGCTTTTAAAGGCAGGGCAAAATCACGAAATTTCAAGTTACAGCGTTGACCAGAATAGCGTCTCAGGTTTTCACAGGGGTATAGCAATGCATTGTTAACAGAAGTGGGTGGCGACCCTGAACGTATCAGAGATTCTGCATTGTTCCCAGATCTGTGGGATGTCCTACATTGGAATAACTTTCCCAACGTGAATCTGAAGTTCGTTACGATCGACTTCTTGTTAAACATATAAAAACTTCGATCAGCAAGCTGTAAATCATAGAAAATGACAATCTCCATGCTGCTTCCCTATTGTATTAATCTGAGTATGCTTGTAGCACTGGGTTTACTTCGATGCAAAGTAAAGGCGCGGTGAATACCCTACACAACGTTGCGGAACCTAAGTGTGGTGTTCGGGTTTGAACTGCACAGGACGTAGTGAAGAGCTGTTCTAGTACCGACCGCCAATAGCGAGCAAAATATGCTTACCATTATTTCAAACATATTGAGGAGAAGCGCCAACATAAGTGCATGTTTTTACTTAAAGAAATTTTTATTGTTATTGCTTTGCCAGGTAGGGCAGACTGGGTGACGCTTTGGGACGATGATCATCTCTAAAGAGCTGCTGCAGGATATCGTAAGACCCGACATTACATTAAAACGTCGGCAGTAATTAGTGGGTTATCGTCGCTGCTCGTGAATATACCTGTATAGCTGTCTTTTAAATTTACAGCTAAAACACATTCATTGGGAAATACTTATTCCGTACGTTTGACACCTGGTGTTAAAATACATGTTGACCCTTTCGACGTTCAGCCGTCGCGCTTGATGAATAATTCACTGCCACACTATAATTCGTTTATTTCTTAGTTAATAAATGTCATTTAAAAGGTTTGACATGGCAAACAGCCAGGCTCTCGGCGTTACAGGTACGCATGACACGCCTTTCGGGACGAGCACGCGCTTTTTGCTTCATTAATCGAATACAGATTATAGATGGCAATCTTCGTGTAAATGCCGCACAGCCCATAGCTGTAATTGTGCTGTCCGTTCATGTTTAAAAATCATTTGTGACCTTCCACCTTATCCTGTTACGTTTGTCCCTGGCTTAGTTGAATTTTGCAGGAAACTGCTGGCTTTTCCGTCAGAACCTACTGTACATGAAGTGGGACTGTGGGGGAAATTATTGATTCTTATTGTGATTAATGCTTGATCCGATTAATCCATGCTAGTTATAGAATAATAACCTTTGACATACTTCGACTTAGAAGGAGTCAACGTGTGTGTGCAGAATATGTTAATTATGTGATATGACACTGCGTGGTCAAAATAAAATCTGCAAGGCCAAACACACTGGAGCTTGGGCTGGGATATAGCGTTTGGGGTGTCTAAATGAAGTACAAACAAGATAGCAGACTGGGCGTTAAACAATCCAGCCATGTTCATGGGGGAAAGACCTTCTGGTGCTGGGGATTATGCAACCTCAAGGCCTTCTCCTAGGAGATGACATGGAAACTGATAACTGTTTGCTACGTAGAAGATGGATGTGAAGTTCTATAAAGATGGATTTGTAACTGTAGGGGGCAGAGCTCTCTAGTGATTGCCTTGGTGATCCTGTGAGACTTCTCGTTTGCGCAAAGCAATAAACTACATATATCATATGGACCATTTTGGGCTGTTCTGGCCATCTGTGACTGCTATGGCAATTTTTGCCACAACAGGACCCCTCTCAGTTTTTCATGTTTTTTTTTTTCCCCTCGGTGCTAGGGTCATCATGGCAGTACACTCATATACAGATTTCATAACTCAGGCTTCCGTTAACATTAAGGTCCATTAATGCTGGGTGTTTCTTTGTCCTATCTAGAAGTGCTGAATCTTATCGGTCAATGTGCGGGTCACTTGTTGAGCTCTGATTGGCCAATTGTGTGGTTTGTCTTCCCAAAAGAAGTGTGACCTACATCTCCTGGAGGACAGCCCAGCCAATCTGGCAGTCCTGACCCGGGAAGAGAATCTTCATTACTATTGGACTATACAGACGATGAAACGTATGGAGCTTAAGGCAGACCAGCTATACAAGCAGAAGTTAATCAGGATGTTCTGTCACCTGTACGATGGCCAGATCAGACCAAACATGTAAATGTTCTCATAAACACACCATACACACACACACAGAAATATATACCTTGTGAACATCCAGCAATACACAGAGAAACACATAAGCCCAAAGACACAGATAAGGTGCACAAACACCAAACGGAGTGACGGTCAGGGAACACCTCAGTTCTGTAGCCCTCTGTGGCTGTTTATGTCACCTGACAGGAAGAATGTGCAGCATGGGCATCGAGGCTGGCATCAATCCAACGGACCACGCGATCATGGCCTACCAGGCTCATAGATTCACATTCACCAGAGGTGTTCCCCTCAGGGAGATCTTGGCCAAGCTCACAGGTGTGTGTTATGTGTGTGTGTGCACACACGCCGAGAGGTTTCATGTCAGGGACAAATTTAAGAGCATGATGCAGAAATCTCTCTCCCAGGCAGGAGGGGGCATGTGGCCCAGGGGAAGGGCGGCTCTATGCACCTGAACGGCAAGAATTGCTATGGAGGGAACAGCCTCGGGGGGGCTCACGCAACACAGGTCTCCTGTACCTGTGCACACTGTAGCCCTTCCATGTTCCCATGAGTGTGTGTATACAGTACATTAATAGACACTTACACATGGTGTTTTCAGGTTCCCCTTCATGCAGGAGTGGCTCTGGCTTGTAAATATCAGGGCAGTAACCAAGTGTGTGTTACAATCTACGGAAATAGGGCTGCCAGTCAGGTGAGGCATTATAGCTGCACTCTGAAGGATGCCACAGGGGATCCCCCAGAATCTGCACCTTTGCCTATGCTGGATCTTCTGCCCCTTCCTCTGCATCAGGGGCAGATTTTCGTGTCCTACAACATGGTGGCACCATGGAAACTGCCATGCATCTTCATCTGCAAGAAGAAGTATCCTGTGTGTGAGGGAAGCCACCAGGTTCGCTGCAGACTACTGCAGAGCTGGAAAGGTGAGTTTTGGCAGTTGTTTTTTTTGTCATTCTTTTGCCAGTCTTCTAAAGAACAGGATGCTGACACTTGGAATGAGCCAGACATTCAGTTCCTCCAGATTCCTTGTAGAGAGAGAAATATGCAAATCCATTCCAGTCATGGTTTGAGAACCATTGTTTTCAAACATTTCCACTCACATTTGTTAAGGAACTGGAGAGCCTCTGCCCATCTTTACTTCTCAAAGACTCAGCCTTTCATGGATACTGCTTTTGTACCAAATCATGATTACAATCACCTGTTGACATCACCTATTTGAAATCACATCACTATTTAATTTTTTTTACTTAATTACTAGCCCTAAATTGCCCTCATCCCAACTTTTTTGGAATGTGTTGCAGGCCTGAAATGCAGGAATGGATGTATATTATAGAGCCCAATGATACAGGATTTTTAAGACCGATACCGATTTCGATATTTGATGATTTTAAAATCCTATATATTGGCCAATATTCTTTTTTCACCTGAAACTCATAGCAGAAAACAAAGATTTCTCCTGACATTTGTTTTCTTTTTTTTAATGAGTCCTCACCAAGATAACATGACAATGCAGTTTGAAATTAAACTTGTTTTATTGACTTGAACAGTACTTGAAAATACTAGTTTTGATAAGATTGCTATGTATAAAAATAAAAAAAAAGTTTAAGAAAATATCAGATGTCAACCGGGCTCTCCTTCCTATGCAAAAATACTGTTCTTTCTCGTTGTGCGGTCGTTATTACCTTACACCTAATCTGTCACAGTGAGTACTTGAAGTGTAGGATTATTCACATCTAGTTTATCCCTTTACTATGACTGTCTGCATCTTTGAGATTTCACACTAACATTAGCCTACATATTTGTAAAAGGACGCTGGCTAACTGTCTTTGGCTACCTACCAGGCATGTTAGTTAGACACTTGTAAGTTCACGTTTATTTGCGTGTCCTGGTTTAATAATGCACCGATCCAATGCACGGACTACATACTGCGCGTCACAGATATATGTACCATTATTTGAGGTGTTTAGGCTATATGGACCATTTGTATTCCGTTTGAGCTTTTAAAACTATTACAGTCAGATTATGTAGACTAACGGCCAACGCAGAATAAGTTAAACGCTAGAGTTTAACTCTAGCGTTGGCGGTCTTCAACTGATAAACGTGGAATTAGCTAGCTTTGCGGGTAGCATAATTTAGCAATGGACAGCGTTATAAGCTGCTTTATGTCGCCAGATATTGTTTAGAAGTTACGAGCTAAGGAGGAATAATTGCACCGTTCGCTAGAACTTCGACATTGTTTCAGAAATAAATCTACATTGGTTTGTCAACTGCGCTACACCACTCCACTATCGTAAGGATCCATCTTCCGTCTTTCCGTTTTTTTATTTGTCATTTATCGGTCATTATAAACGCCGATACCGATTTATCGGTCAGGCTCTATTAGATTATCAAATGAAATGAAGTTGACCAGACAAAACAGGAAATATCTCGGGTTCATGCTGTCTGCAATGAAATAAAAGTCAAAGTAAATTTAAGAATCACTGCGTTTCTTTTATACGCATTTTCCATACCGTCCCTACTCTTTCTGATTTGGGGTTGTACGTTAATGTCCCAAACATCCACTAGATGGAGCACGTCTCCAGGAGAATAGGTGACTCAACAAGAAGTTTGACTGTTTCAGCCTTTAGATTAAAGGTTTTGCAACCAGTTGCAGTTCTGGCTAACTTGGCACCCCGGGAAAAACCACGCTGAAGTGCCCGCGCCCCCCAGTTTTTTTTGTTTTTTTTTAAAGGAAGCTGCAAGACATTTATGCGATCGGTGGGCGAAGCTGTTGTAGCACAGCCCTGAATGATACCAGAGTGGGCCATTGGGCATCCCTCCCATGCCTAGAGCCACCCCTGCTTGCAGCCTTTTATAGGCTCACACACCTCTGTAAAGATTATGGGTCACAGGAAGTAACAGCTTTTTTGGGAGACAAAAACAACAAGAAAACCATATTATCTCTGCGTGAATCATCAGCTGTTATCTGTTTATGATCAGCACTGAGCACACATCTGCGTGACTGGGTTTAAGTTGTGAAGCTTCCCGCTTGAGCCCTTGCGTTTGTGCCTTGAGTGGAGACATGCATGCTGACACACAGTAAGTGTGGAATACTGGACACAGCTGCAGACGGCTGCAGTGTACTTCACACCCCACCGCACCTTTACTGCATCACCGCCCTTTGGAAACGGGAAAAAGGTGGGAAATGGTGGTCTCACGGTGCAGTGAGGGGAACGGAGTGAGCAGGACACTGGTGACAAAGTGTGCTTGAAGGTTTGTGTGTTTCCCAAAGTGCATGAGTGCAGCTCACCCAGTCCAAATCTCCCCCAACCCTCTGATTCAGCTCAGAGTATGTACAACCCAACTGCTAAATTCCTCACAGGTCCAGTGCATGATGAGTGTCACACAACAGATACTTGGTAACTTGGCAGAATCACAGGTGTCCTTGTTAGTGTGCTTCAGTGATTACCTGGAGCCGTGGTAATGTGACACCACCCTTGTACTTTACACTTTACACAGACTGATTAAGATGCTTTGATTTACTGAGCAGCCACAGACTGACAGATGAAATGAATGGAGATGTTCACCAGTGAGATATACTTTGCAAATGGATGTCCACCAACATGAGATGAACTGAATGGAGCTGTCTGGCAATGAGAAAATGGTGTAATTATAGTCAGGATATAACAGTGTGTGGTGGATTAGTATCTCAATAACCTGGTGAAGCTGCACGCCACTGAACTGCTGTCCCACATGGCACCATGATGAAAGGACCTGAGGCTGTGACAATGTCTCTTACCCAGAATCCTGCTCCTCCTGCATTAATACCTAGAGACCCTGTAAACTGGATGAGTTCCTGCTTTTCCATACACTGATGTAACAGGCAATTAATAATTAACCACTTTAACAAGAAGAGAGAGAGCTGGGTGTTAAGTGTATGTGAGCAGGGTCCTTTCAGAAACCTTTGTTTCTGGGACCTTTCTGGAGTGATGGAACATCCTTTGTCCGTGTTAAGTGCGTTTATCTCTGGCGCACAAGTTGTTCTTATAAACACCGAGCAGCAATCCATCCAACCCCAAATGAAGCAAGAGGTAGAAAAACTACTGCTGGCCAAAATACTGAGCAAAGTGACCAAACTGATCATTGCACTTACAACTGCACACTGGCCACTGCTCCATGCTGGGGAGCTACACTTGAACAGGATGCGTGGGTGGAACTTAAACAGGACATGTGGGAGGTATTTAGACAGGATGTGTGGAAAGGGGGACCATAATTCCAGTGTTGGGTTACAGATCATAATGTCACATGGTTCCATGGGGCTCTGTCTTTGGTTGTTTTCAGATGAGGGTGGGAAAATGGTGGGTGCCTGCTGTTTGTGAGTTTCATTTGTTTTTCAGAGGTGCACCCAAGGCTATCTAACCCCTCAAAATCTAACCCAGAGTGTAGGAAGAACACCACCTTCCTGTGAATTTCAATACAGGAACCAGTCAGTGTGGTCTAAACCAGTCCAGAATGACTATGGTACACTGACATCTGGAGTGAGTGTAGCTGCAGTCATGCCCTTATACTGGTAATATCTTCGGAACAACTTCTTAAAAATGTGATTATGTTAGATGTGTGTGTTAACGTACTTGTCCTTCCCCGATAAAGTGCTCTACCTAATCAGGCTGGTCATCCTCCCTCTTTGTCACATATTACATTGTATGAATTCCAGGCCGACATATATCCAAATCTAAAACCCATTGTAAAATAGTAGCCTGTGTGCTAAATGTAAAGTATAACTTAGATATAATAAAATAAAGGAGCTGATGTTCATGACAGTCACATTCGTACACCGTTAATTTAATTAAGGAATCGTCCGTCGTCAGCCAGCGGCTCACCTGTGTCGGCCTGTCGGCCGGCGGCTCTGAGAGCACCTCCTCCGGTCGCTGACGCAGGGGTGACTCGGCACCGGCTGCTTTCTCATACACAGGTAAGACGAGCCGCGGCGCCATGTTGAGAGAGTGTGTTAGGGAGTTAGACGGTCGGGCAGGAGGAGACCGCGGAGCAAGTGAGAAGGAGGCGGACCCATCGGCGCACTCTTATCGGAGATGACGGGTGTCAGTCCGTACGTGAAGTGCCGGAGTGCTTAGCGGACCGCGCTCTGCCTGGTTTTCACCTCTTTGGGAAACGCTGCTCCGGACTCAAACTGCAGTGTGGAGCGGTGGAGTGCGGAAGATGCCACTGCCACAGCTGGCCGACCCATGGCAGAAGATGGCAGTGGGGGTCGCGGGGGTGGAGGTGAGACGGTGCAGCTGGACGGGACGGGACGGGACCGTCTCATTCATTTACAGCAAGTTATAAAATTAATTGAACGTCTGATGGTACTGGAGCCCTGGAAGTACGAAGCCATCAGTAAAGTTTGATGATGGCGTTACTCTTATTTAGACGTAAGCGCTGAAGTTTCGCCGCTTTTGCAGCGCGATGGTGCCAAGGCACACGGGGCCTCGCTGTGTTCGGAAACGGAGGTGCTGAAGTACGCAGTTTGCTTTGGGACGGAAGGACGGTGATCTTCCCAGGCTCTACCTGGACACTGATGAAACTTTCTCCCATTGCTGCGTATCACTTTCTTAAAGGCTTCGTGCCGACCCACTCGGTCTGGGTCTGGTCATTTCGGGACATTTCCACACCGAACGCCGTCCCGACGTGCGGGAGCCCGCCTCACTGTCTCATGCTGACGCGTACGGGCTTTAAAATGTTCCATTTGACAAGAGTTTAACAATTCCTGCTTTAATGTAGCAACCAGCAAGGTAACTAAGTGAATAGCAGCGGGCAGTAGCCTGGTTGTGTAATGTAACTTTATTGTACATCCTACGCCCAGTCCACTGATACAGTCCCGGCAAATGCATGTTCACGTCGGGTTTCTGTTATAAACCATCAACTGTCCACATTTCCGTGTGGACAGACCATATATTCAAGCTAAATAATTCGCTTTTTTCGCCCCCAAATTCTGCCAGTTTCTCTAATATGTACTGTATATTATCAAAGGACTTAAACGACGTGGAAATGTTTCCACAAGAAAACGCCTTGTTCCCGAATGGAAGGAATACGCTGGATTATTAAATACATTTCAGTTAAGAGTTCGGGTCGTGCATGTCGGCGACCCGCTGCAGCTGTGAAGCTGAAAGATCTCCTTACTCTTTGTGTGCTGGTGGTGGGAGACTCGGAAGGAAACTGTCAGGCGGTTTCTAGGACATGAGGAGGAAGGAAAACTGAAAATAATTGCGGCTGTCATTTTATGATGGGAGTTAATGATTTCGTAATGACTTAATTTGTGAACGATCCATTTTAAGTTGGATTTTTCCAAAACTGCGTTATAAAGAAATGACCTGATTGAAAAAGCTACCTTATATGCAGATCCCTGTGGAGAAGCGACTGGGCTAATCCGAGTGTGCGCGCTGCTTTTGTGTTTTGTCTTGGTGTTGTGCTGCCTTAAATATCGTCTATATCTGTGCAGAGACCGACTAGCGTCGTTCCTTCACGGGGTCCGGGTGGGCATGAAGGGCGTAGCGAAGTCAGCCTGTCTGTAGAGGAGGCGGAGGAAGCCCTTTATACTCCATTACACTTGTTCGTAAAGCTGCACTTCTTTGGGAAGACGTGTGCCGAGTGTCACAGAGAGATGCACCCGATAACAGCCTGGTCGTGCCAGTCAGCTGGAAGGTTACGCCGGCCACAGCTCGTACGGAGTCTCCTGATTCATGCATCCTTTAAAAGCAGTCCGCTTTATTATCAGGGGGACCCAGTGGACACGCGTGGATGCGCGTTACACGACCCCACGGAGAACGGCGATAGCAGTTCACTAATCCCGCGTTAAGTTATATTTATCTTTTCTGCTTGTAATCAAGCTGTCTTTTGACACTTTCCTTAGAATGTTTTTATAGGTAAACTTATTTATCTTCAAAGGGCTACCGAGCTCCCAGAGTATTCTCAGTAAGAGTCCGAAGGCCATGTGGTAGTAAATAATTCTGCAGCCTCAAATCGACCATCATGCTGAGTGAGTCCAAGACACTTTGTGTTTGCCTCTGTCCAAGCAGCTGGGACTTAAGGCTTCTCTGCGCCTGTCCCTGTTAATGTGACGATGTCCATGGTGCAGCCACCTTGCTCAGGATTTAACTGTTAAGTTGGCACTGCCAAAAGTATCTCTGGAGTGCTCTGTCCCAACATGGTAGGCTTTCTTCACTCTGTTCACCTTTACACACTGACTAATGACCCTGTTTCTACAGGACACCCACCATGCTGCAGACGAATCCATCGAGGATGATGATGCTTTGTGTGATGTAAGTCTTTGCCAGTATTAACCCTGCTCATGCTCTGTCCACTTCCTTTTCAAGACTTTGTCTCTGCCTGAGGGCCCACAATCCTTTGCAGCTGTGCTCCACTGTGCTGTCTGTATGTATGTGCTACAGTGTGGTTTCTGTGGTAGACTGCAGAAACTGTTTTAGAAGAGGAACCTAAAAGCAGCCTTTTCCCAGTTTTCATTTTTGTTAGGCTTGCTGTGTTTGTGCTGTTTTAAAGTGCACACATGAGGACCACTCAAACCCTGAAATGCAACTGCTTCCCTGATGGCGACTCCATCTTCAGCCTGCTCTTCAGAGATGCTGCAGAGTTACTGCTTTTTGTCCCATGTTCCGATATTGCTCTTTTGGGTTGATTTGGTGGTACAGGAAATGATTTGCCCAAAAGATGTCCTCATGCTAATCTGATTAATCAGTTATTAGCAGTTTGTGTGGTTGGGTGTTTTGTAAAAGCATTTTGGTCAAAGCTTGTGACATATGGATATGAGCGGTGAATGTCATAGATTTTTAAATGAAATTGGAAAGCGGATTATAGTTATGAAAAAGGGTACCTATGCCGGTCCGCACAGACATGCCGCTAATCGCACACCGGCACCAAGAGTTTTAGAATGTTGACAACAGCCTTGCTTTGGTGATGCAATCCTTTGTAATGGCTGTCAGTCACCCTTAAAAGTAATAAAAGTAACCTCCCAGTCCCTTTGCTGGCCTGTCAGTTGCTCCCTATATAACCCTCCCAGTCCCTTTGCTGGCCTGTCAGTTGCTCCCTATATAACCCTCCCAGTCCCTTGACTTGGAGTGTTGCATAAACTGGGGCTTTTTCCTATTTTTTTTAAATTTTTTTTGGCTATTTTGCTTTTTTGCTTTTGCAAAATACCTGGTGAGTTTGCTGAGAATGTACAGTATGTAGAAGCAAGCTTCTGCTCTGCTGCAGCACCCCCAGCGGGACTGGAGGCTGTGTTCACTGGAGTTGGTTTGTTTTTTATGGATGGATGGAATGGATAGATGAAAAAGTGCTTCTTGTCTTCACTTTGGATGCCTGTGCCTCAAAAATAGTGATCTCCTCAGGGATCTCTCTGTTATAATTAACAGACTTCATGAACATTAAGGTAGATTGACGGTGGTACCATTTTCTTCTGGAAGTTAATGCTAATTATGCATGATTAATCAGGGTTGGGCTGACAGCCGAACATCACGTGGCAAAGAGAGGGTCCGGTGGGACTCAGCTCTCACATTCAGCTGGTTCCTTAATGGACATGAGCCTGCTGTTAAGTTTCAAAGTCAGCAGGATGTCAGTAGGCCATAAGGGGCTGAAAGGTTACAGCAGCCAGTCCCCCTTTAGGGGAGTGACCCATTATTTTCCCAAAAGGGGCCGCAAGATCGATGCCTGAGAGCCTTGTCTAATGGACATCTGGGGCTGAGAGGGACAGAGTGTACCCAGGGCATGCTGGGATAAGTGGGGGGGGGGGTATAGGCCTCCCTTTCTGTCTCATCACTACCCATGGCTGACACCAGTGTGTGCTGGGAGTCCTGCTATTGTGGTGTGTACGTCGTCTTCTGAATGTGGTGTTCCTACTCAATGTCCTTCGCTAATCGCCTTGCAGAGACTGACTCTGACTCCCCACACTGACTCCGTTTAGTTCTCAGTGACTCCTGACTGTGACGCCCTCACACTGACTCCATTTAGCCTTCGCCTTTGTACAGTCCTTCATGCTGTATCAGCTCAGCGGTTTTTTTAGAGCCTGTGTGTGTGTGTGTGTGTGTGTGTGTGTGTGCGCACGCAGTGCTAGATCAGCAGTAAAGCATGTTGCAGCTAATGGCAATTTTCCCTGTTTACTTGGTCAGAATAATTTACATGCAAGTCATTTTCACTGACATTGGACTCAGTCAGATTACCGAATGATCCCAATGCCAAACTGACACTGGGCTGCTTTAGCCAGAGGAAATGACCCCCCCCCCCCCTTCAGGAGACTGCAGAATGGGCTTGGGGAAAGACCTCCCTGGTCCCTCCTCAAGTGAGTCCTCTAGCAATGGAGCCAGCGGTACGATGGCCACAAGTCCCCCTGCAGCGCCGGATGAGTGACTCACATGGGACACATGTGACCATGTAGAATTCTGTTTAGGTGTACATCTGAGGCACATTCTGCCACCCCGGTCAGGCAAATGTGCAGCTTACTGTGTAGATGTTGCCAGGGGAAGCAGCATAGGACATGGCTTTATAGCTGTAGTTAGCTGTGAGGTCCCTCCTGGACTGGTCTGTTCACTCCATCATTCATAGATGTCTAACATGCTGCCTGTTTGACAGCAAGGACCTCCACATCCAGCTTCAGTGGCATGCTGAAGGTGTTACTGCTGGACATCTGGCATGGCTCAGGGCTGGCTCTTATGCCTGGACTCCATATTCAGTCTATGAGTGTGGCTATGTAACACTTTTGAATACATTTATGTTTGGTTAATGATATTCAAGGATGAAATCTAATTAATTTCTGAGTCTGATGCTGGTGGTTTCCATAATGAGGTTGGAGAGAGATCATATGACCCTGATAATGAGGTGAGGGAAACAATATGTGCAGTGTGGAGGATAGTCGGGGGTGGGGGAGGTTGGCAGTCTGGGGGTTTAGGGGGACAGTAGGAATGCCTGTTGGGGGGGCAGTATGAATATGGGTGGGGGGGTTTTGACAAAGGAGGCAGTATATTGGCTGTTTGTTAGGCGGAGGCCCATGGCAATGGCACCCACTTCATGACCACTGCTGTTTATCTGATCATGTGACTCTTTAAAGGGCCAGGTGTGGGAGTGGGCGTGTGTCCGAACACCCCGCTCTCGCTCCTCTGTCCCCTCGTGCCTTTTGGCTCACACAGGAAGGAGGCTGGTGTTGTGTGGGTGCGTGACATGAGGAGGAAGCTGACAGTGGAAACGCTCCGGGCTGCCCTGTGACCCAAGGCGGTTTAGGAAGCCGTCTCTAACGTCCAGCCCCTTCTGTGTGGGGCAGGACGGGACTCTCCACTTCAGCTCAGCTTTCCACCCAGTGCCACCTGAAGTAGGTGAACTTTTGTGTGGCCAAACCCCTGTCGCCTGCCTGAGTATGTGTGGGGGCAGGGTTTAGGAATAGTGCCCAGAGAGGGCTCTCTGACATGTCAAGGTCTCCATTGTTCTGCTTCCTCGTGTGACTTTATTCAGTTCAATTCAGTTTTATTTATATAGCACCTTTAACAAGGAGCATTGTCACAAAGTGCTTTACACAGTCCCAGGCCCAGAGTCCCCAGAGAGTAAGGCAAGGGTGAAAGTGGCAAGGAGAAACTCCCTCATGAAGAAGAAACCTTGGGATTAACGAGACTCAAGGGTTAGGCCTATCTTCCTCTGGCCGGCACTGGGCAGGGCAAATTTAATTAAAATGATATGAACAACACTGGTAGAACAGTCAGATGGACAACAGTGTATTGGAGGGGGCAGTCAGGTGATCGAGTTGAAGAGCAGTTTTGGTGGCTCAGATGATGGCAAAGCCACCATTTACTTAGGTAAATGTGGAGCATTGCTTTGGAAGAAGTGACATGTAAAAAGGTGGAGATGTATGAGGATAGAGCTTCAGTCCAGAGAGGGGACAGCCCTCCCCCCCGGTTTCCTCTGGTAACCTTGAGGACTATCGAGCGGTGTGATGTGATCCCGTGAGAACCCCCCACCCCACCCCCGGCTGCTCTGTGTATGACGGGCCGGGCTCTCCCTGCCTCTGCTCTCCGTTCTCCTCGTTTTCCTTAGGTCCTGTCGGTGTGTTCTGGCTCTTGGTTATCTTCAGGCTGATGGCGCTGTCGCACTCTCCACCACAGGAAGCACTCAGGAAGCTGCCTTTCTGGCCTTGCAGGCTGCTGCCATGGAAACAATGGTAGTCATGACTCCAGTGCAGGAGTGGACACACTGACATGTCAGCTCTGTCCTGCTGATCCTGTTTCCAGGGGTCCATTGGAGGTTTTCTTTTCCAAGGCTGCTAGTCCTTTCAGGCCCTCAAAGCCTGAAGATGAGATGTGATTTGTTTAAGCGGCTGAGGAGAACTTTCTTCAGTGGAAGTTGTAGTGTGTGTATATTCGTTATGATAGTTCTGAGATAAACATTTAATGCACCTTTAAAAGGTTTATTTTTCCCTTTTGGACCTTGTCCCTAATGCCCTCCATCCCCTCCCCCCCACCTTGCTGAATCAGCCACACTTTATCCCACACACCATGAGTCCCACCTCTCTCCTGTTTTCTCAGGTCTGAATGGATTGTGAATAATGCTGGTTGTGGTGAATGTACCCAGCTGTGTCAGGGAGGCTGTGCATTTAGAGCTGGAGGGAAATCAGAGACCTCAGATGTCAAAGGGTCCAGCCGCAAGTCACCATTGGTGCTCTGCTTGTGCCTGCCAGGCAGAGGATCTCTCTCTCTCTCTCTCTCGTTCTCTAATTGGTCAGGTACAATTCCTGCATCGGTGGCTGTTCTACAGGTTTGTGAAGTACATGGAGTCGAATTTTTCTGCTTGCTTCCCAAACTCTTCAGTCAATCAATATTATGGGATATAGATTTCTGCCCTCCATTCCCTTGCAGGCTGACACTGCTGGGCCTGCAGGGGCCCTATGCTGGGTGCTGTGCTTCAGGCTGAATGTCCTGCAGGGAGTCTGCAGTCTTTATACTCCCTTCAAGTCTTTAATGCTGCTCTTGGGATATTTCCGTGGCTATTAATCACATAATTATGTGTCACAGCATTTTTATATGACATTGAACTTTTTTAAAGACTCTGTGATGTTAGTGTTTTTCTGCAAAGGGTCTACTACAGCATTAAGGATGCCCGTCATTGTGAGGATGACAGGCTGTTTGCCAAAAGGTGCCCATCACCATGAAGATGGTGGCCGGTTTGCCGGAGGGTGCCTGTCACTGCGAGGACAGTGGCCTGTTTTTTGGAGGGTGCCTGTCACCACAAAGATGGTGGCCTGTCTGCCATAGGATGCCCATTACAATGAGGACAGTGGCTTATTTATTGGAGGGTGGCTGTCCCTGCAAGAACAGCGGCCTGTTTGCTGGAGGGTGCCCGTCACCGCGAGGACGGCGGCCTGTTTGCTGGAGGGTGCCCGTCACCGCGAGGACGGCAGTTTTTTTTTTCCCCGTTACACTGAACACCCCCCCCACCCCCACCCCCGCATCCTCTCTCATACCATCTGTGCTCTGAGTCAGCGATGCTAAAATATCATCCCAGAACACATTCACTTCCCCTATAGGCCACAGGGAAACTGAGATCAGTAATGCAGAATGTGAATGGTTATTTAATCGGGCTGTGATTGATATGTTTCTCCATTTGAGTCGCCCTGCGTGATGTGTGTTGTCAGATTTTTTTTTTTTTTTTAATGAGATGTCTTGGCTGTCATTTCAGCCATGTCCAGATGACCTGATCATGGACGCTTTGTCACGTGTGGCGCTTATACCTGTGTGTGTTCAGGTTGGAGTCATGGCAGTGTTCGGGGACACCCTGCTCTGTGTCAGGACCGGGTCGGTCTCCATGTGGACGTTCATAGTGTCTTCTATCCTCCTCAGGACGAAGCCTCAGTGAAGGAGATCAACATCACACAGCACGTGAAGGAAGGGTCTGAGAGGGCTGATCCACGGCAGTTTGAGCTTCGCAAAGTGCTGGGCCAGGGCTCCTTTGGGAAGGTGAGAGGTGTCCAGATGCTTCAGGGCCTGAAAAAGGCACAGTGACAACAACATCCACTAGAGGGCACTCTGCGGCTGCTCTCCACTATAACCCCAGCTACTGGCCAACCCCACTGGGTTTATGTGTGAGATCAGTATTAGCCTGTGCTGGTCTGGGGTGAGTTTCTCAAAAACATCGTAAAGCCAAAGCTATCATAAACTCAGTCGAATCCTGGGTTTCCAAACCACGTTCATTGTGTAATTTACCATAAACTTGCCCGTAAATAACGGGTACACCAAACCTATCGTAACTCCTTATGACGGACTTAAGAGGGTTTTGAGGAAACCCACGTTAAAATCTTTGTGGCAGATCTGTCGGTGTTTGTAAACTTGCTTGTATCTCACTAGGATTGATCATTATCGGGGAAGTCACCCCAGAGTAGTACTGGTTGCCATGGTGACACGTGGCCTCATCACTGTGGCAGCTCTTGAGCTAGTTGCCGTAGTTACCATGTGGTCATATCCTCAGGCGTTGATTTAAGTGCCCATACATGACAAACACTCAAATTCATCCAGGCACACTGTATAGTGTACCCTATGTTCGGGCACAACCCTCCGTCTCACCACGTTAGAGCCTCCATTACTCCTGCAGTGAATAATGAATGAACAGTGGGCTCCTTAATTATTTACTTAGCCATTCCTTATTCCTGTGGCAAGACTGAAGATGGTCTGAGAATGTGATGTTGCTTTGGAGGGTTACACACACACACACACGTGGTGCAAGTTTGCAGTGTTCCTCGTGCCAGTCGGGGACCGATTCGCTCAGGACAGCGGAGAGCACGTGAAGTGCGAGCCCTGACTCTAACCCAGGACACTGCTGTGAGCCGTGTTGAATAGTAACCCTAAAGTATGGTTCTGGCGAGACAGAGGGGCATTATGGCGTGGAGGCAGGGTGTGCTGATGGACATGTGGGGGAGGACAATTCAGTTCATTTCTATAGTGCCGTTCGCAACACAGTTGCCCCAAGGCGAGTAAGAGGAGTGTAGTTACAGCGGACATCGATGAAAATGGCCGAAGGACATTGGTGGAATAGAACCCAGCATTATTACACTGACCTGGTATTATAACGAAGCTGAAGAACGTGCATCAGGAGACCAAACCATTATCTGAGCTGATATTAGGAGAGAAGCATCTGTGGAATGAAAAGATGTTGAGCAGATGGAACGGGATGGGATGTTCCATTTGAATCTCTCCAGCAAGCTGCCGCTCCAGGGAATGTGAAAATCAAATCTGTCTCTCCAAACTGTCAGTTCAGAGCGGAGGGCCTGTTTCCATGAGAGAGGTCTGTGTGGATCAAGAGGAATGTGTGGATTTTTTAAAGTGTCGCACTGTGGAAAAGCAGGTCCATGTCTCTCGCCTTGCAGGTGTTCCTGGTGAAGAAGGTGACAGGGCCAGATGTAGGCCAGCTGTACGCCATGAAAGTGCTGAAGAAGGCCACTCTAAAAGGTACGGTCTGAAGGCTGCACAGGATGAGTGCCGGAAGAAACACCGGTGGTTTTTCAGTTGGTTCTTCTATGGAGCCCTCTATTGGCTGGGATAGAGAACTGTACTATATAATTCTTGTGGGCCCTTTTACCTGCGTTATCTCCATGGCGATGATTCAGGGCCCGACGTGATTTATTCAGTAACGTGGCGTGTGCACAGACACTGGTCTCTATTCTAGAAGTTTGATCCCTAGAGATTCTCCTGATGTGTCTGTGCCTGTAAACCGACGGCTTTAAGCGTTTATCTCTACATTCGAGCGCTTAAAGTCTTATGTTTCTTCCCTTGTATGTTGGGGTCGAGTGAGATTCTGCAGTTATAAGTACGCTGTGTGTATGCATGTGTGTTTCAGTGCGGGACCGGGTCCGAACTAAAATGGAGCGGGACATCTTGGTGGAAGTAAATCACCCATTCATTGTCAAACTGCACTATGGTGAGGCTGGGAGCGGCTCGGCAATGGGGATAGGGGGACGGGAGTGGATCGGCAGTGGGGGCGGGAGCAGATTGGCTACATGGGATAGAGGGATGGAAGCGAATTGGTGATGGGATAGGAGGGCGGGAGCGGATCGGCAACGGAGGGTGGGGGATGGGAGTGGTTTGGTGACGGGAGATAGGGGAATGGATTGGCGGCAGAGGAGAATTCACTACTGCTCATCTGTCTTTCTCATAGCGTTCCAGACAGAAGGGAAGCTCTACCTGATTTTGGACTTCCTTCGAGGTGGAGACCTCTTCACTCGTTTGTCCAAAGAGGTAAACCCCTCAAGACTAGTGTGTCAGTGTATGTTGGTATGACTTTCTGTAAAGCGTCCTCTTCTTCCTCCTCACTCCAGGTGATGTTCACTGAGGAGGATGTGAAGTTCTACCTGGCTGAACTGGCTCTGGCTCTGGACCACCTGCACAGCTTGGGCATCATCTACAGGGACTTGAAGCCTGAAAAGTGAGAGAATGCAAAAGCCTAGATGCACACAGACAGGCTAGCATCCCTGCATCCACATTGGCGTCCCTGTCACATGACTGCTTATGTCGCTGTGATATTTGATCTCTGAAGGCAGGATCCCACATTCCGATAGCATATGATATCAGCTGACGGTGTTGGGTCTCAGCTGAAAGGGACTTTGACATTTGGTGGTGTGAGGCTCCTGATTCTTGTGGTGTTAAGTTTTGGTCTGACGTCCTGCCTTCCTTTTGTGTTCCTGTTTCAGTGTTTTGCTGGATGAAGACGGCCACATTAAGCTGACAGGTGAGCCATACCGGATTCCATCCTCTGAGGATTCTGGAACATTCTTTTTCAGTACGGCTTGTTCACTACCAGAAATGTTGTTCTAAAGGGCAGGTCTGTCCTCGCCGGGGGTCACCTTAGCACACATGAACAACTAAAACCCTTCACTTAACACCTTGTAGATTTTGGACTGAGCAAGGAGTCCATCGACCATGAGAACAAGGCGTACTCATTCTGTGGGACGGTGGAGTACATGGCCCCAGAGGTGGTAAACCGTAGGGGCCACACGCACAGCGCGGACTGGTGGTCCTACGGTGTGCTCATGGTGAGACCCGTGCTAGCGTTTGGGGGACAGCTGTGCAATGCCCTGTCACGTGCCCAAATGTGACCCTGGTTTACCTTACAGTTTGAGATGCTCACTGGGACGCTGCCTTTCCAGGGGAAGGACCGCAAGGAGACCATGACAATGATCCTCAAGTGGGTATTTTTGGCCATCACTGAAATGAGCACAGTCTGACCATAGCCCCTTACTGCCAGGTCAGCTGGATGGGCTTTCTGACTTTTGCTGTCTGTTTCTGAATCTGAAGAGCCAAGTTGGGGATGCCACAGTTCCTGAGCTTAGAAGCGCAGAGTCTACTACGGAATCTTTTTAAGCGCAACCCAGCCAATAGACTAGGTAAGCACGGTAGCCTAGTATTGGCAGTTAGTTTCTTTGCCAGCAAAAGAGAAGAGCCTCAGACAGTCTCTGAGCATGTTCTGCTGAGTAACATGTAAGCTGGTTTTTTCTACAGTGTACTTAGTAAGTCTTTGAGCTTTCCCCCTCCCCAGGGAACGGTCAGTAGTTACGTTCTTTCTGACCTTCACCAGCAAGCTCTGAACTCCATTTTCTTGGGAGTCTCACAGCTACAAAATATCTAACCTTCGTCTGCAAAGCCTTTTCTGTCTACAGTAGGACATTGTGATTCACTTAATGTTAAAGACGTTATTCTTGCTTATAGGAAATGTGCTCATTCAATTACACTACAGTTTCAGAAGCAGTTGTAACCTTGCTGGATTAACCACTACTTAAACATTGCCAACATGCTCTGTAAGACTGTGCACCAAGAGGATAAATGTGAAATAAGCATGTTGATACCTCCATAGTTAACAAGGCATCAGCGTGAGTGGAATGAGCCATTGTGCACGAGTGATTGGAGTGTGGACTGTATGGTTTTGACATTAAGAGCCTTGGTGTCTCTTCACAGGGGCTGGTCCAGATGGAGTTGAGGAGATCAAGAGGCACCCATTTTACTCCAGTATAGACTGGAATGTGAGTGTGTGTCTGTGTGTGCAGGCGCATGCTAGTCCATGTGAAGTAGCTGCTTTGATTAGCAGTTTGTTTTCCTTCCAGCACGTCCAGTGTCTGCAGGTGACTATATGTGGATTTCTGTCTATAGAAATTGTTCAGGAGAGAAATCCACCCCCCATTCAAACCCGTGACAACCAGACCTGACGACACCTTCTACTTTGACCCAGAGTTCACCACAAAAACTCCAAAAGGTCTGGCTCCAACTTTAGTAAAAAAACATGACACATTAAAGTCAAACAATACAAAGAGTGGATGGTGTCTGGAGGTCGCCACTGGTAGAGCTGTGTTTGAGGACTCCATATGTGCTGACTGTTCCAGACTCACCAGGTGTGCCCCCCAGTGCCAACGCCCATCAGCTATTCCGTGGTTTCAGCTTTGTGGCCATGAGCCCCGAGGAGGAGTCTGAGCCTTTGGCAGGTGTGGGTGTATCCTCTGTTGTACAGGTACACAGATGTTTCTCCATGTTCACAAGTTTGGTATTATGGAGCTCACCACAAGCGGGCGCTGTTGGTGTTGACGATACTCCGTCTCTCTCATGTAGCCGCTGCACAGGCCCACAGTGCAGTTTAATGACGTGTATGACGTGAAGGAGGACATTGGGGTGGGCTCATACTCCATCTGCAAACGTTGCATTCACAAGAGCTCCAACATGGACTTCGCTGTCAAGGTGACCCCAACATTGCATAATTCAACCCCTTAACGTAGTCCTAAATGCCAATGCTGAATGGGGTGGTGACTCTCCCTAAATACGGCCCTGATCCAAAAGGATGAGGTCAGATCCCGTGCATCATTCCACATCTCTGGGCTTTCCCAGTGGATGTGGTCACTCCCAGCTCGATGCCATCTCTGTGGTGTTTTTTTTTTTTTTTTTAATTCATTCTCAGATTATCAATAAGGCTAAGAGGGATCCCACAGAGGAGGTGGAGATCCTGCTGAGATATGGACAGCACCCCAACATCATCACCCTGAAGGACGTGAGTCAGAACACACCTGGGCAGGCCCAGTCTAGGAGTTAGGTTCAGCACTGCAGAGCAGGGTGAAAAGCAAATTCAGCATAGTTTATGGCTCTCGGAAAGATGGAAAGATTTTCTTCACTCTCCAAGGAGTGCTGAACATCTGCCAGCTTCTGTATCGACCACCTCCTTCCCCATCCAGGTGTACGATGACGGCCGGTCCGTGTACCTGGTAATGGAGCTGATGAAAGGAGGAGAGCTGCTGGACAAGATTCTCCGACAGAAGTTTTTCTCTGAGCGGGAGGCTAGTGCTGTTCTCTACACCATCACCAAAACTGTGGAGTACCTGCACGTACAAGGGGTAAGAGAACTGCATTTTCTATAATGCTTTGCTTGGCTCTTTGGAGAATCCCCAGGAACACTTAGCTGCCAACACAGTATCTTTTGTATAACTTGTCCCTTTGTGTGTCATCCAGGTAGTCCACCGAGACCTGAAGCCCAGCAACATTCTCTACGTGGATGAATCAGGGAATCCCGAGTCCATCAGGATCTGTGACTTTGGTTTTGCTAAGCAGCTGAGGGCAGAGAACGGGCTCCTGATGACCCCCTGCTACACCGCCAACTTCGTGGCCCCTGAGGTTCCAGCAGCCCTCCACCCCAGTCCAGTTTGGTGAACAGTATGGTACCCAGTTATTTAGGGAGGTGTCTGTTGCTCTGCAGGTGCTGAAGAAGCAGGGTTATGATGCTGCCTGTGACATCTGGAGCCTGGGAGTGCTGCTGTACACCATGCTGACTGGGTAGGGGGGCCCAGAGGGTATAAGTACGCCATGCTGACTGGGTCGGGGGGCCCAGAGGGTATAAGTACGCCATGCTGACT
>JAACJT020000064.1:15082285-15105361 GCA_009936485.2 Gymnarchus niloticus | reverse complement strand
CCCAGAGGGTATAAGTACGCCATGCTGACTGGGTAGGGGGCCCAGAGGGTATAAGTACGCCATGCTGACTGGGTAGGGGGCCCAGAGGGTATAAGTACGCCATGCTGACTGGGTAGGGGGCCCAGAGGGTATAAGTACGCCATGCTGACTGGGTAGGTGGGATTATGAACTGTCTGGAATGTTTGATTTGGATTCTGCCCTCACAGGTTCACCCCTTTTGCAAATGGGCCAGATGACACTCCAGAAGAAATTCTAGCTCGAATTGGCAGTGGGAAGTTCTCCTTAAGTGGAGGCTACTGGACGTCGGTGTCTGCAGAGGCTAAGGTGAGTTTTAGTGGCACCAAAGATGGCAGCTCTCAGTAGAATGAAAATTATGCTCCTGTTGTTAAAATCTGGGAATGGCCCCCTACTTCGTCCCCTGTCACTAGGACCTGGTGTGGAAAATGCTGCATGTAGATCCCCATCAGAGGCTAACAGCAGCACAGGTGCTCAGACACCCCTGGATCGTACAAAAGGACCAGTTGCCCAAGTACCAACTCAGGAGACAGGATGCCCCACAGTTGGTCAAGGTGTGGCCGATGGGCAGTCGTGGGGTGCCGTGTGTATAAGTGCTAATATGTGACGTTGTTACCATAGTGACTGATGACGTTGCTGTCCCCCAGGGAGCCATGGCTGCCACCTACTCAGCCCTCAGCAGAAATGTCTCCCCAGTGCTGGAGCCTGTAGGTTCTTCCACAATCGCGCAGCGACGGGGCATGAAGAAACTGACCTCTACCGCCCTGTAACCCTTGACCTCCACTTGCTGAAGATGCCCCAACTGACCCGGAAAGCCGCTCCAATGCGACCCAGAAGTTGATCCAGTAGTGGAACTTGGACCTGTAGCATTAATATCACATTCTGGCCAAGAGAACTGACAGCCTTTGCTTGTACAATCATTTCTGGTTCCCCAGACAGGAGAAGCTCCTACAGTTTTTTCATAGGAAACTGAAGTGCTACATGATTTTTTTTTTTTTTTTTTAATATTTGGAGATGTGCATCAGAAAATGAGCACAAAAATAATCAAAATGACTAGTATTTAAGCTTATTGGTAATTTCCATGTGCAGTAGATCTGAGGGCACGACTGGGAACTGTAGCAAAGGTGTTGCTGCAATGACTGTGAAGGGCCACGGCCCTGACATTTCCATCAAGATGTTTGTCTCCTAGACAGCAAGTCTGCTTTTTTCCATTGAGAATCACTGACCAAAGTGTGCAGCCCATATGAGGCCCAACAGCAGTTCTACATTCTACAGTAGTCATTTTTTAAATCTGTTTCCGTTAGTATGCGGTTACAATACAAAAAAAGAGGACAGACCCACATTTATTGTGGCTGTGCCCTTTCGGCCTGTCTGAGTTCCCATGATCCCAGTAACAGAGGATGTCCCATTTGTTCCTTTCTGCACAAAAGCCCGTATCTTTACTTTGGTCTCAGCACCACATGAACACAGCCTTGTTTAGGGCTGGTTTACTACATCCGCATTACTCCTGCTTTGTGACTGAGGACTTGACTGAGTTTTAGACTCAGTTCTCCTATGTTTCTGCTTCCATATCGGATGGGAAGAGTTACTGCAGAGCTGGTGGGGGGTGCTCTTCCTGTCTCCACCAGGGGACAATACGGACCACTGTAAACCTCAGCTTCTCATCACCACTTCTTTGTCCTGGTGGCTATGTTGAACATTCTCTAACAGTATTTATAGTACTCCAGATCTCAGGTTTATTCAGACAAGCAATGGAAGTGACACCTGGTGGTATAAAAGTATATTGACGTTCGTGAGCTGGTAGCTCCGTGCAGTACGTCTTGTGTTATAACTACTGGATGAGCGGCGGTCTGAAATGTTAACGTGTAGGATTTACATTCACCAGTGGGTGAACTTCGGCATTTCTCCGCCTCTGGGGATGTAACTGTAAATCAGGACAATGCAAAAAAAAAAAAAAAAAAGCAAATAAAATCACATGGAGTTTAAAGAAGCTTCAAATCCACGTTAGTTACATACATGACTAATCATATGAAAGGAAAGTTCATGTTTCAATGCTTCTGCATTGTTCTGCTTACTCAAAAGGGGTACGTCGGTCAGTTGCACATTAAACGATGCAATACAATCTAACTAGTTTTTTTCAGTAATATTTAAAGTGTAGCATCTCCATTCTGTTAATGTGCATGGAGCCATAATATTTAACTAACCGCATAATCCGTATTGAAACTACTGATATACATTTTAACATATTATGTAATCTCGTAAAATGATGTCGGTATAAAAAAAAGCGAAAAGTGAAGTTAGCAACCGACGTTACCGTTGTATTTAGAACCGCACCGGGGACTTGGGCCGGAACAGCTGGGTCCGGACCGACGCTGCGTGGCCGTGTGTGTCGGCAGGGTAAAGCGGTCTGTTAACACCTGTCGAAACCTAGTCTATGGGTTACCTGTATAGAATAGGCAGGAGAGTGCGTCTCAGCGGTACAACGGCGCGAATGCTGAAACTAGTAAGACGGGCTAAATATGTTGAAAGAAATGAATATTCTGTGACAGTCGATGACAGACAGACTCGAAAACTGAGTAATATGTTTGTTTTCTGATGTCCTAGGAAAAGTCACCCCGAAAGCACGTAGAGTAGCGAAATAAATTAATTTGCAGAAGTCACCTGTGTGAGGGGCTTTTGCCAAAAGCCGTTTCATTTTAGTCTGTGTTTAGATCACAGGTGCAACTGTGGTGACTCGGGGATCTAAAGGAAGAATATCCATTTACCTAAATGTCAGCTGAAAGAGGTCAGCCTTTACATAGTTTGAAAGAAACATGAGCTTCGTTATACTGCTGCATAGGGTGCATATTTTTCCTCTTAAGGACACTAAGTAAATTTTATGTTTTATTTACCCGATTGGGTAGTATTAATTATCCCAATAATACCAGTGTAACACAGAATCTGTACTCCTGCCAAAACTAAAGATGACATCACAGGCTGGGGGAAACGCATCAACAGTTCCATAGTAACCGACCAGTTACATTTACACCACTCTTAAATATATCTGACTTTGACTGCCAAAGAAGAACCAATGGAATCAGGGGACAGTGAGCAGACAGGGAAGTGGGACTTTTGGGCCTGAAAGTGAAGCGGGATTAGGAAGACGACAAACTTTGGGACGAAAGCACTACAGAGTCACACATGGCCCTATGTGGTTCTGTTATAGGACTACAGCCAGCTGTGAGGGACTGCAGGGGACTCAAGGTAAGTGACTTGCTGTAGTTTCTTAATTTGTCTACTTGATGCTGCCCGTCTTTGCACACTCTATACATCTTTCCAGTAAAACAGCTATTTCCTAATAATCTAAGCTATAAATACGAGACCCACATTGCAGCCGTATTGTGAGCATGAGTCGCCCAGAGCTTGGTGGCAGACGGGGATCTTGTGTGCTTGACAGAACACCATGTCCAGATTTGCTTCATACTGTATGCATCATTTTCCACTTAAATCCAAACACTAAATAATGCAATAAGTCTTGCAGTCTCTGCAGTTTACAGCTGTCCCACTAGAAGGTGGTGTATATATGATTATTAGTACTAACTGTATTCATTTCTGAACTGTGTCTTTGCTAGATGAACAATGTGGGAGAGAAGGATTGAGTGCTAGAGCAAAATGCTGGCTTTGTTCTAACTACACTTGAATATGCTGTAGGCGAAAGACAGATCCGTGGACGAAGGGTTTCAGGAGATGGAAAAATGAGTTTCCCTTAGTATGAGGAAAAAATTTTTCCAAAGCACACTTTAATTTACAAACCAACCAGAATGGAAGCCTGTACAGCTGCCATAGTCGTGGGAAAACTAACTGCACATACAAAAATTCATGAAGGAGTAAAACTACTTGCTTACAACACACCAGCGCTGTCATACTGAAACAAAAACCTTTAAAGTGTTCATATTACAGCAAAAGTTTTGCTGCCAAAGGTCAACAAACTCTCCAGTGTGACATCAGCCATGTCACACAAGAGAGAAACCATTTAGCTGTTCTCAGTGTGATGAAAGTTTTATCACAAAGGATAAACTTGGCATACACCAGCGATATCGTGTGACCGTTTACTCTGTTATAAATGTTTTTCTGCAAATCGTAAATTTAGTGTGCATAATTGACATCATACAGAAGAGAAACCATTTGATTGTTCATATTGTGAAAAAAGGTTTGCTACAGAAGGTGAGCTTGCTGTTCACCTGTGATGTTACACAGGAAAGAGACCATTTTGCTGCTACTATTATACGAGATATCTTGTTACAAAACGTCACTTAATTCAACTTGAAAACACACACACGCAGGAATAAAGCCCAAAGCACAATTATGAAATATGTAAAAATTAAACAGAAGAAATATAAGATGGCTCAGGTATTGTAAAATTTGTAATTGGTCATTCTGATGTGTTGTAAGAGATGTAATGCTTTATATTATCCCCAACATATAATGATCTCAAAATAAACCACTTTGATAGTGGAGTTGAAAATGCAGTGCCTTCTGTCATAGAATTGTGTAGATGTGTGTACTGTTTAAATCTCATTTGTGTTTGACTGTACTGTGATTTGAAACCTCTACTGCTGAAAGGGCCACGGTGGCTCAGTAGGTACTCTATATGGACAGAAGAATTGGATCACCTGCCTGTGCAATATCTCATTCCAAAACCAAGGGTATAAAAAAGAAGCTGGGCCACTTTGCCTCCACTCTTTGGCAAAGGCTTTACCCTAGAAGTTTTGAATATCACTGGTGGGATTTGCTGCCATTCAGCCATAACAGCATCAGTAAGGTTGGGTACTGATGTTGGGTCATTGGATTCCTTTCTGCTTGTATGGCCTATGACATCACAACCGAACTCTTGTTGTTTATATTAGCTTCCACATCACAATCACTTCACTTGCAGTTAACCAAGGCAGACATTTCATACTGACTTGTTGGGAAGCTGGCATCTCATGATGGTGCCACGTTGAAAGTCAGTAATCTCTTCAGTACGACTCATTCTGACACCAGTGTTTGTTGCTGGAGATTGTGTGGCTGTGTGTTTAATTATACACCTGTCTCAGCAATGAGTATGGCTTAATTACCCAAGTCCAAAAGTATGTGGAAACCCCCCTATTAATTGGCGGCCCAATACTTTTGTCCATAATGTAGTTCTGTTGCCTTGCACCTCCAGGCTTGGGGGTTCAAATCCTGTCTCTATTCTGTGTGTAATTTGCATATTCTGTGCTTTGTGGGCTAACTCCTACGGCCCAACTCATGCACAGTTGGCTAATTAGTGTGGCTAAACTAACTGTGCTGTGTGAAGGGTTGCTCACAAGGGTTGGGATCCTTGTGGTTCCAGAAAGCAGCTCTAACAAATCCTATATATAAACCTAAATTGTGATTGGAGCTGATTCCAACTTATGGAATGGTCAATTCCTAAAGTTTCTCCAATCACAATTTAGGTTTGACTACAACATTTGTTAAACCCACTTGCTGGAATGGACCTGGCTGTTATATTTATTGAATGATAAGCTATTTCTGTTGACGACATATTTTATAATCCTTAAGAGTGCCCCATTTCCCCTAAAGACCTCCCCTCTTCCCCATCGTATTCATCTACGAACTTAATAAGCTCAGGAACCGGCTGAAGATGAGTGACCGTCGTTTTAGTGTTTGAACATTTTATGGAAGCCCAGAGGAAGGTCAACCTTGAAAACACTGTGCAATTTATCACAATGGGTTCCTCAAATTAAGAAAATGTTTCAGCTGCTCTGAAATATATTTTGGTCTAGAACATCATCCTCTTTGGGCTGCTCCCGGCAGGGGTTACCATGCCACAGTGGATCAACCGTCTCCATCTCCTCCTGTCCTCCGCATCCTGCTCTGCACACCAACCACCTGCGTGTCCTCTCACCACATCCATAAACCTCCTCTTTGGCCTTCCTCTTTTCCTCTTGCCTGGCAGCTCCATCCTCAGCATCCTTCTCTCCTCCTCACATGTCCAAACCAGTGCAATCCCGCCTCTCTGGCTTTGTCTCCAAACCATCCAATCTGAGGTGCCCCTCTAATATACTCATTCCTAATCCAGTCCATCCTCGTCACACCCAATTCAAACCTTTACATCTTCAACTCCGCCACCTCCAGCTCTGCCTCCTATCTTTTCGTCAGTGACACCATCTCCAGCCCATATAACATAGCTGGTCTCATTACCATCTTGTAGACCTTCCCTTTCACTCCTTCTGGTACCTGTCTGTCACAAATCACTCCTGACACTCTTCTCCACTCATTCCACCCTGCCTGCCCTCTCTTCTTCACCTCTTTTCCACACTCCCCGTTACTCTGAACTGTTGCCCCGACTCATCCACCTTCGCCAACTCTACTCCCTGCATCCTCACCCTTCCGCTGATGTTTTGGTCTAGAACCTACTCTTATAAAGGCAATATCTCTAACATAAAAAAAAAAACTTTATGAAATTAATAGCACTATAATTTAATACAGACCCAGCTCAGCGTTCATTGTCAGCGGCACACCAATTGTTATAAATAAAGTTTGTCTTGAAGAACCCGTGTTTGCGCCTGCGCAGTCTGTCAACACGGAGCGCCGAGTTTCATTTGCGCAGTCCCGTGAACCCTCCGTCCGGAAGAAGCGATGCCGAAGAATAAAGGTAACAAGCTGAAATAAACGCTCTGTTGCCGTTAGGGTTTGACTCTGTGTCCGGTGGATTTCGTTGATGTACATTTGGAAAGTGTCGCTTTGTACTTGGTAACTAACTATTAAGCAGCTGCTTTTCTCAGGCGGGTTGATTAGTTGTCGGGAACGGAGCAGACAGTAACGGGTCAGTACTCAGCCAGCAGGGGTGCTCATCATTCGGGCCCTAAATTCCTCTCAGTCTTGAGCAGGTTACACAGAACCTGGTGCCCCGGTAACCAGTTGCTGTCTTTCGTATCTGGTTACCAGGTACGGGTGGTCTGCTTAAGTAGGGGTCTTCTCACGTGTTTCAGTTAATTTTAATACGACTGTAATATTTGGCTTATTACTTGAACTCAAACTTTATTTTCATTGATCCGAGATAAGAATTTAGAAATCCAGTGTGAGGTTTAATTCGAGGAAAGCGATTCACGGCAGAGAGCGGCTGGTGCTTTGCTTGGTGCTGTCTGGGCTCCGTGCCTTCTCGTCGTGTTTCCGCAGCTTCCCCCTCGTTACTCCGTTTTCTTTCTACGAAACAGAGTCGTCTTATTCGCACGTTAAAGACTGTGAGTGTCCACCTCGTGATGGACTCACCTTCCGTCTCTTTCGTACTCCGCTTTATGCCCTACGCTACCTGCGATTGGTACTTTACCACAGTACTACCTGCATATGTGGCTAATTGTAAAACCAAAGGACTTTCGACACTGAAAATCTTAAACCAACTGTCCCACTCCTCACAGGTAAGGGAGGTAAGAACCGGAGACGAGGTAAGAATGAGAACGAGTCTGAGAAGCGAGAGCTGGTCTTCAAGGAGGACGGACAGGGTGAGCAGCAGCGACTAGCCAATACAAACGGGACATTTCTTCAGTCCCCTCCAAGCTTGTATGAGTGGTACAGCAGACTGACTGACCTACACCCTTTCTGCCTTGTAGAGTACGCCCAGGTTATTAAGATGCTGGGTAACGGGCGACTGGAGGCCATGTGCTTCGATGGAGTGAAGAGGCTTTGCCATATTCGAGGGAAGCTCAGAAAAAAGGTTTGTCCCCTCCCAGCAACCCCGGGTTGAATCCGATTTCCTATCTCGTCTTATAATGCAGAGCAGTAACAAAGGCTTAAGTTTGAATGGCAGCTGGCATGTGAGTGACTGGCATTCCAAAGGGTTTGCAGACTTGCTGTTTGCCTAGTGTATCGTTAACCTGCAGGCTTGTGGTCAGCTTATCGCTGTGAGAGGGCTCTGTGTGCCAGAACCCCTCTACTGGAAACTGGCGGCTCTCATCAGAAGATAAGCAGCTGATTGTCTCACTCCCTCCTCTCCCAGGTTTGGATCAACACGTCTGATATCATCCTGGTGGGGCTGAGAGACTACCAGGTGGGGGCAATCGTAATGCTGTCCTCAACACGGGGTGCGCGTTTGTAGGGGTGTGCATCTGACTCGCCGGTTTTCTGAAGAGTCCGATCAGTCATACCAATTATATGGTATGGTCAGTGTGGAACTTTGGATGTTCACAGTTACAGTGCAGGAGAGTGACACTGCTGTAGAGATAATACCGACAGTGAATTTGTGAGGCTGGCTCAGGGCTATAACATGAAATGGGGAGTTGGACACGGGCTGAATGAGAGAGGGCAGCAAGAACAGAGCCAGTCCTGGTATGTGCTGCACGCTTCCCTGAGAGTGCTGAAGTTGAGCAAAGCTCACTGTTTCCCCCAGGACAACAAGGCCGATGTCATCCTGAAGTACAATGCCGACGAAGCCAGGAGTCTAAAGGCTTATGGTGAACTTCCAGAGCACGGTGAGTTTGGGGCCTGGTAAGCTGCCCCCCTTGTCTGTGCCACCTGACTAGACTAGAATGCCTTCAGTCTAGGCTGCAAGGTGGTGGCCTTCTTAAAGGGACAGGCACGCAGTAGTCTCCTTTAGATGTTTTGAATATGATGCGCAAACACCAACTGCATTTATTGTTAGCTGTTGATGGTATGTCCGTCTGCCCCTCTGGAAGGCAGAGTGTCTCAGGCTGAGGACAGAATCAGGCCCAGCAGAGGAATCTCTAAATCGCTAATCTCTAAATCGTGCATTTTCTTTGTCCCCATCAGCTAAAATCAATGAGACAGACACGTTTGGACCTGGTGATGACGACGAAATTCAGTTTGATGACATCGGTGATGACGACGATGACATCGATGATGTAAGTGTCATGTTGGCTGTTTCCATGACATTGACAATTTTGTTGTGTGCCTGACGGTTATGAAATGTCTGAGTAATATGCTGTGTCCTGCATCAGATCTAAGCCTGGCCTCTGGCAACCCAAACCCCCATCGAACCTGTGGCTACCATATGTGAAGAAGAAGATGGCATCATCCTCTTTGAGGAAGAATAAGGCCAGAGCCCCCCCCCCTCACTAACATGGCAGATTTTCCTGTTACCCTCCTTAGGCTGGAAGGAGACCTCAGCCATTGGTAACAGTCTGTCACATACATACAGTTTACCTTTGTGGTTTTACTGTGTTTATGATTTTATTTCACACGAAGTGGAACTTGGTGTGAATAAAGAGTATCAGAATTTACAATAAATGGATGAATCATTTTACGTTTTGCCTGCTGTTTTATTTGGCTGGTGACAGATGTTTGCCAACTTGACAGCTTCGTCCATTTAGTTTCCACGGAGCTGCTGCGGTCACAGAGACGGAGTTGTTGGGATGGGTGCTGCCTTGAAGGCTCTGGCCTCCATCGAATTGCATAGGAGGGTTGAGAATCGTGATGAGTAATTGTTTTCGGTGTGCCATATTTCTCTGGGGTTGGATTCCACCAAGGCTTTCCCGAAGGCCTTCGTTGGCACTGTAGCCGTGGTTCTACTCTCTATCCCAGCGCTTTGGCCAGGCTGCTGTACCAAAGGCATCAGAGCTACTGGAGATCCTCCACCAGGCTCACAATTCTGTGTTTATCCTGGAAAGGAGGTGGGGGGGACCCAAGATCCTCAGGTGTGTATGTAAGCGGCAGAGTGCTGCTGTCAATGTGCAGATGGATGCTGGAAGTTTCAGCAACAATCCAACATAAGGCAGCTGTGACCTTTGCGTTCCAGCCATTACGTGAGTGCACATCTCCACCTGTATGCCCTCGGTGCTGTACATTTGGCTTTGTGAGGGAGGGCGAATGCTTATTTAGCTTAGCTTATCTGACCCGCCTGTGGTGCTAGCCACAGCTCGTATAATTCCAGTCCTACTCACTAACCCTCAGTCACGCCACACCACTACTGACTAATGGTGTATCCATGGTAACTACCGCAGTATGAGTGCACTGCAGAGCAGCGGCAGCTGGGGGAGGAAAAGATCAAAGGTCACACACACACACACGTGTGCACACACATACAAACACCCTGAAAACCAGGATCACCTGACAGACTGATGGATCATAGCCACCTCTCATTTCTCACACTTGACATTTCCCGAGCCTACTGATTGGTGTTTTGCAGTCACACGGTGTGGCCCTTCTGCTCTGTGTAAGTAAGGTGGCTGGCTTTAGGCCAGCTTGCATGTCTGTTGTCATGACCACAAAGCTGGGATGCACCCTCTCCCTGTGTTTGCACTAACATCACTTCCTACATCGGAGTTATCTCAGTTCTCAGGCTACAGCCTCCACACACCTCAAGTTTTCTGAAGAATGACTGTCAGAACGGAACTTCAATTTCCCTGTGCATGTCCCAGGTCTGGGTAGGATGGGGTTAATCTTGGGAGAACTGTCTGTGACGTGGGATAGAAGCAACCAGTGTCAGTGGTGTGTGTGTGTGCACTTCCCGAGGGATGGGGGAGGGAATAGGGTAGAGTGAGGTGCAGAGAGGCGAGAGAGAGAGAGAGGGAGGAGCCAGGCCCCCGCCCAGACGGTGGTATCCAGAGGTGAGAGCAGACAGGCGATTCGTTCGCCATGGAGCAGCCTGTTACCGCCCCACGTCGCCGTAGTGATGGCTCTGTCAGAGAATCCCTCTTCTTTCCGGTACTCGAGCAGAACAAGCAGCAGAGGCTGGAGTCGATCGGTCAGGGTGTCCCAGAGCTCATCGAAGGCCGGCCAAAGCGCTGGACCTGGGGGGGGAGCTGCAACCCCCTGGAGGGTGAGTCAGGGCCTGGTTGTGGGTGGGGGTGGGGGGCTGGAGGCACTGTAGCAGGAGGAGAGGATGGAGAACAGGGTGTGGGTCCTGCAATGCAGGGGTTCAGGTGGCACTTAGCAATACGTACGTAGCATCTGTTTCTAATGCAGGCAGGACCGTGTCATTGTGTGTGCTTCTAATGCAGGCAGGACCGTGTCATTGTGTGTGTTTCTAATGCAGGCAGGACCGTGTCATTGTGTGTGTTTCTAATGCAGGCCGGATCGTGTCATTGTGTGTGCTTCTAATGCAGGCAGGACCGTGTCATTGTGTGTGTTTCTAATGCAGGCCGGATCGTGTCATTGTGTATGTCTGTGATACACGTAGGACCATATCATGTGTACATGTGTGTCTGTGATACTGGCAGGACGGTGTCATTTTGTGAGTCAGTGATTCGGGCGGCACAATGGGCCGTTTTGGTTGTGTGTGTGTGTGTCATTCTGATAAGGCTCCATCCTCCCAAACACTCCTGGTGTCCCCATGGCAGGACTGCAGAGAAAATGACTGTGCACGGGGACATCAATTATTTACAAGCTGCAAGCAAAGGGAAACTGACCTGAGATCAGCCATAGCTCTGTGTAAGGCCGTGAGCACTCCAGACTGACCTGAGATCAGCCTCAGCTCTGTTTAAGGCCAGGAGTGCACCTGTGCTGTGATGCAGTGTGAGAGGCAGTGATGTTGGTATTTAAACAAGCACTGAAATACATAAGGAAATGTATGCAGCCAGACGCGTTGTTTTAAGGCACAGCTTAATCCACAGCCATCTTGGAGCGGCGCCTGGTGACCGGTGCGGTTCAGCGGTTAAACGTCTGGGGCTGTGGGCTAACACGAGGCGGGAAGACGGAGGTGGTTCCTCTCAGGGTGGGGCTTTATTCACAGGCGGTGGAGTGTATGTTTTTATGACCATGCAGACATCTGCCCCTCTCTGCCCCAGGGACCTACGAACAGTCCCTCCCTCCTGACCTTGAGGTCCTGCCATGTGTCATCGACGAATCTGGTAACAGTGCTGAGCTTGTGCTGCAGGGGAGGGGTCACCACAGGGGGCTATAATTATCATATGTAATATATCTTATTTACACGAACATCGCTAATATAACAGAAAAAATAGCATGTAAAATAAGTATGAATAAAAATGGTCATTTAGTAATAATTTGAGAGTCAATGCAATAAAAAAGATCATTATAATCAATAGGAATTTATACAAGGGAATTAGCTCGTGTGGGGTGCCTTGGGGTGGAAGTGGCCACGCCCAGATTCCTAGGGACTGGCCTTTCCTCTGCTCCATCTCCCAGAGAACGTGAGCCAAAAGTGCTCCTGTCCTTATTTGATAGTAAACCAAATACAGTATAGAATCCATGACAAGCAGGTCTGGTCCACAGAAATCATATCAAACTAGAGCTTTAAACTCTTAAAGACAGACTGAAACATCACCACTGTCACTGATCTCCTGTGGAAGTTCGTCATGTTATATGATTAACACGTCCTGCTCTGTGACATTGTCTCTATGCCCCCTCTGCCTGGACAAGTGCCCTGCAGCCCCCAGAGGTCAGCATACCAGCGATCTCTGAGTCACACCGAGGACCAGATGAGTAGCACTGAATCCCCTTCTGTAACCCTGGACTTTGCCAAGGTGAGTGCCTGAATTCTCCTGTTCTCATCCCTCTGCATGCATCAGTGTGTTCCTTGTCTCACATAATGAACGTGCACATACAGAGCAAAATATGCTGAATTAAACCGTAAAGATAACTTCTTTTTATAAGCTATGACAATGGGGGTTCCCCTACGTATATCCATAGCAAACTTAAAATGAATATTTAAAAAAACATTTCACACACTAATACCCTAAGACCCCCGGTTACAAGCTGATGGCCTTGTTCCCCCAGCACTCTCAGACAGAGCTACTGACTGGAGAGAAACCCTCTGTGTGCCTACTCGTCAGCTCCCCAGTCAGACGCTCTGAGTCGCCTGCTACCCCAACCCGTCGTTCCTCTGCCCGCGCCCCAAGCCAAGGCCCTCCTACGCCTAGAAGGTATCTTTTTTTAAATTTACTTTCCTTTACCTGGTTCTTTTTTGCTATGATTAGTATTATTGCTTCCTGTTTAACTGAGCCACCTGATGGTTTGCTCTTCCTGTTTAACTGAGCTACCTGATTGTCCTCACATCCTGTTATCTGAGCTAGTAGATGATCTTCACTTCCTGATTTTATTTGTATGAAAATGTAAAATGTGATTTTGCAAATGTTAAATTTTTGTAAAGTGTAAGTAATTATCCACAACATCTGCTGGAACTGTGTGAAGTCTAGCCCTATATTGTCTGGTGGTTGTTCGAGTGTTGGCAGAATATGCCCACTATCTGTCCTCAAGCTTGCAGAACTGGTGAAGTGCTCGATAGACATTGAGAAAATGTCTGTGGTGCCTCTGGTTTACTGGATTTTATCTCCGTTTTGGCTGAACGTTGACTAACTGAACACTAGCTGGTTGATGGCAGTCCAATTAGGACCGATAACAACAATGTTATGCTCCCAGGGTAAAGTCCTCTGTGCGGCGAGGACAGTCCCCCTGCCCTGGAGGACTGTACCCCCCATCACCCTTGAAGAATGGCCCCAGCTCCAATGGCACAGAGAACAGGAAGCAAGAAGTGGAAGAGAAGGGGACCAGAATCCACACCTCTGCTGAGAGGAAGTCATCAAGGACGGAGACACCTGAAAGGAAGATCCCGAAGCCTACTAACCGAGAAACAACTGGAGGTCAGCTGCTCTCCTCTCTGTCCTCCTGTTCTGCTGTTTGTCTGGGCTGATCGCCCTTGGCAACGGCGTCTTTTTCTTTTTCCCCCCCATCTCTGCGACAGATGCCTCCCCAGCAACACCCACAGGAAAGCCTGTTGCCGGGACAACGGATGCAGAGGAAGCCTCTAGGATACTGGCAGAGCGGCGACGTCAGGCCCGTTTGCAGAAGGAGCTGGAGGAGAGGCAGAGGCGTGAGCGGGAGGAAGAGGAGAGGTGTGTGCATGAATGCATGAGCATGTGGGGGCCACACCTGACACGTCCTCACCATGTCTCCGTCCTGAAGGCTGAGACAGGAGGAGCTGAGAAGGCAGCAGGAGAATGAGGCACGACAGCTGGAGGAGAAGAGGCAGAGGGAGGAGCGAGAGCGGAGGGATGCAATGGAAGAGGTGCGGCGACACAGAGAGCAGCGCTGGAGGGAGCTGCAGGCCCAGCTGGAGAGAGAGGTGAGGGGTTGAGGTGGCAGAGCCGGCAAAAGAGGTGCTGGCAGCTTAAAACGCAGTTTCATTTGCATTTAAATAATGCTAAACTTATGTTTGTTATTTGTATTATTTGTATTAATTAATTTGTCTTGCCCGGTGCTGGCCTGAGGAGGATGGGCTTCCCCTTTGAGTCCGGTTCCTCCCAAGGTTTCTTCCTCTAGATGGAGTTTTTCCTTGCCACTGTCACCATTGGCTTACTCTCTGGGGACTCTGGGCCCAGGCCTATGTAAAGCGCTTTGTGACAGTGCTCCTTGTTAAAGGCACTATATAAATAAAAATTGAATTGAATTGAACTGTCAGCTAGATGGTTTGGCACTGAGGATCGCTGGATATGCTAAATAGGCCATGGGAGAGTTTGACATCGTAATGTCACCGTCATGTCACTTGCAGAAGGAGGAGGTGGAAGTTCGGGCTCAGCAAGAGGCAGAACGCCTTCGGCAGGATAGAGAGATGCTGAAGCTTCAGGAGGAGCAGGAGAGACTGCAGAGGAAGAAGGTGTGCAATCTCACCCTCTGTCCAAACCTGTAGCCTAACCATTATTCAGCATGACTATTGTCTGTCTGTTTAAAGAGGATTGAAGAGATTATGAAGAGGACCAGGAAGACCGATACCGAGACCAAGGTGAGAAAAACATCCTTGTGTACTTGTATGCCCTGCTCAGTGTGATTTTGACCATGCACAAACACACAGTCCTTGTTATGTTGACTGGTTCTTTTCAGGATTTGCAGAAGAAGTGTAGTTCACACTGTTTGTAAATGCCTCGACGAGTGCAAGTTGGTGAAAATCTAGACAGGGTAAACCATATAAATGAGGGTGTGCATCTCTGTCTTTTTGTAACAAGCTCCTGATTGTGTCATGACAGTGTTCTACTGAGTGTGCATCACTGGCATTCCATCAGCCAGGCTGTGCTCTGTGTTGCACTAAACATTATTCACACTAGCTCTCTTTGCTCATGAACTTGTGTTGTGTCGTGTCATGTTGGACAGAAAGCTGCAGTTTGGGTGGAGCCATTGTGTACCGTCTCTCTCCCACAGTCCGTCTCATCCTCTCTTCAGGGCCTCAGAGGTAGGTACATTCACAGTCATGGCAGCCACATCCATCCCATCCGCATGATTATACTCCAGCCACTCCCACCCGACTTGCATCACCGTACTCCTGCCTACAGCCTAGTTTTATGCACCCTCTGTCTTAATTTTGACTCCCTTCAGTCTTCCAGATGGAAATATCTGTCAGACCATCTGCTTTTGTCAAAAATATGCTTCACACGGCTATTTAGAGATTCTGATGGCACCACATTGGTGGTTTCCTGATGACAGTGCAAATGTAGCAGTGCCTTCTGATACTGCATTGAGCTGCAGTGGAATTCCAACCTGCAGCCTTCTACTGTTAAGAAGAAAGTGCTCCCACTTGTGACCAAAGAGGGAATAGCATCCATGTGAAATTTTGAAATATTAAAGTAAAAACATTTGCACATTGATTTTGGGAAGTTTTCCAGATAAAGGCCAGCTGGTCTCCGTTCCTGAAGAATACTGGCATGAGCAGCACCACTGTGTTGTGTCCAGCAGGTACGGGGCAAGTCAACATGCAGATAAACGATCAGATCAGTGGGCGGAGCTTTGGGCAGCTGGGGCAGCCTATGTCCTGTCTCATTGGCCAGGGGCTGCTGGGAGCGGATGACCTTGCTGATGAAGTCCAGGCCATGGATGTCAGGTAAACTTTTTGAAGATCAAGTTCACCTGCCATTCTGCTTTCATTTTGTCCATTCACACACGCCATTAACGTGGGTTCACAAAAGAAAACTAGGCCGCCTTATCCCACAAAGTACACCATAAAATGTCAGAAAATCTGTGGAGAAAGTAGCGCCCTCCAACTTGTCAGCACTTAACTGATTTTGATTACCAGTTTTTCTGGTGTTTTGTCTTAGTATGATTAACTTTTAAATGCTATAGTCCCATATAATGCTAAATTCACAAAAGTAAACAGCTTTCTTCCCATTCTGGTAAACACTGAGTAAATATTTGCGTGGGCATTATGTGGAAAGGTGGAGACAGGCACTACTCACTCTAACTTTCCCGACTCTTGTGTGTAGCCCAGTCTCTAAGGAAGAGCTCGTCCCTGTCTCAGAATTTGCATCTGTCAATGAGATCCAGAACAAGCGCAGAAGCAATGGGCAGGTCATGGAGAACCTGCTGGACCTGACAGGCTTCGTGTCCAATCCGAAACTTGCATCTGGGGCCAGCCTGGGTGACTGTAATAAAAACCTGATTGAGGGCTTCTGCCCCTGTGCGGACTCAAAGACGATCCAGACTGTGGCCCAGATGTCAGACAACCTCGGCCTACAGTAGTCAGGTAAGTGAAACTTTGCCTGGTATGATCATTTTGTAATTGTGATTGGTCTTTTTTGTGAAATGATCAAATTCTCCTCTCTTTGTGTTAGCCGACATAGCTGTAGAAACCCACAGAATAGCACCTGGATGGATTCTCAGCTCTCCAAATGAGACCTTCTTCCTGCAACCCCTACATCCATGGAACTGGGAGGCTTTACTTACGTATATAGAAGCCTGCACTGGAGCCTCCCTCCAACTTCCACAGCCTCTGTCCCAGGGATACTTTAGTCTAATAGTCAGTCTATCTTACTCTGTTTATTTAATGTAGCATCCAACAGGCAAAACATGGAGGTGAATTCAGACATGGGTTTAAGTATTTAGTGTCTTTGTGTAGCGAGTGTATTTGGCGTATTGATAACAGTAATGCAAATGTGTGTTTGTGTAAATTTGCCGAAGAAATATCATGCACTGCAACCCTGCTCTCTTCATACATAAGCTGTACAAAGTAAGAGCTGCAGCTCTAGTCAGGATGGTACTCAAAGCTGGTGACTGCTCTGCCACTCACCATACATGTGTACAGTGTGGTGAGCAAACACGATAAGGCATAGAAAAGAAGTATATTTAAATATATGTTGCATCTCCTGGAGGAAAAATGAGCGCAGATTGTCTCTATTTTAGATGTGCTGATTGCAAATAGGGCATACTACACACCTAATAAAATTATCGGCCTTACTTCCTGTGGAATGCACCCCTACTTCCTGTGAAGATGCTAGCCCTGCATTTAGCCAGCTGCTTTGTAAGGGTACTCGGGAGTGTGTCATGTGTTGTGTTTCACCTGTAAATTATTGTCCACTTCCATACTTTTAAGGAGACCGACTATGGCAGGGCAACCAGTGCATAAATGATGCTTTCACTCACAACAGACTGATCTGTGCTTATATGTGTATAATGAGGTGGGGAATTACTGTTATACGTGTATGTCATTTTGCACTGTGGTTACAGTGGCTTGCCACTGTTTTTTGAACCTTTTGTAATGCATTTTGATGAATGAGTGATTACAAGGAGGCAAATGAAGATCACTGTGCCACACAAGTTTAGCCAATCAAGATGAAGCTCTGTACTTTAATGGCCTCCTACGAAAGGGGGAGAGCATAGCAGACAGAAGAATGCCTAACCCATTGTAGACATGCTGCATGGATCTTTAGCTTCTGTGATAAGAATAATAATAAAATCTTTAAACCAGATTTTACTTGTCGTTTCATAGCTGTGGATTCCAATGTTGCGATTTTTTTTTTCCCAGATCTTCATTCAAAAGAGTTGCGGCTGCAATAAGGGTTCGCTATTCATTAATATCACTTAAATACCATTAATATTGACATATTTAACATTTTCGAATATCATTTACTTTCTAAAAAAAATTGTCTTCATTTATAAATATCACGAATTCAAAATAAATTGAGTATTCCATTAATGATGTAAACATTCACAGCACAGATTATGCCCTTCGAGATCACTTCCGGGCCACGCCCCCAACGTACCGAAAACTTCCGAGTTATGCGGAAACATTGGCTGGTGAGCGGTACGTTGGCTCTCCAAGCTAGTGACCCAAAAACAAGGAATTGATACATTTGGTTGATAAAGCGGATGGAAATGCACTTGTGTTTCTCTGCTGTTTAGTTTATAAACTTTTTCTTATAGAAGAGGCTGGACTTTGGTGCCACGGCTTGTAAAAGGAGGGTAAGTAGTTGGACAAATAGACGCTTACCTGAGCAGATGGCTAACAGTGATTTTTTTTTTTTTTTTTTTTTTTTTACTCTTTCGTTGCTGGTCAGAGGCTGTAGCCCAGCGCAGGCTCAGCTAACGGTCTTTCGGTTTTATCCACGTCGTTTTTGGGGCGGGGGGAGGCACGTGGACTGGAGTTTTGTTTCAGATGCCGAGTAAATATTTATAACTTGAACGCGTTTTCTTTTTTGCTAACAGGTGACTATTAAAAATAATAGGATGAAAAGAGTTGAATCGATTTTGGATTATGGCGGTTTACGTTAGTTGCATCCGGTAATTTCCATTCAAACTGTCTCTTTTGCGCTTGTTTGTTTCTGTTTGTGCTGCATGTTTCTTGAACTCGTTTTTGTGTGAAATGTTTTGCTGTTGTTTGCGCAAGCAGCAGCGTTTATGTCTGCAACTAAATTCAAGTTCTCCAGGGATCCAGCTTTCACTGTTCCTTCAAGGTAAACGTAATGTCAAGACCACGCCCAAGATCACCCGTGCGTCCATACAGGTCAGTGCTCTGAAAGGTGGGGGTGGGTGTATGTGAGGAAATCATCTCGTGGAGCTCCTCAGACAAGCATCTCCTGTCTATTAAAACAGATCGAGTGCTCTGAAGAGGAGAAGCTCTGGGCGCTTTGAAGATCATCGCTATGGCGACAGCCATCCACTAGATATTATGGATTTTGACTTGCGAAGAGATTCTGGTGAGAGAAGTGATGCCTGGCCCCACAGAGCCAGATGGTACCGTGAGGACAGGCCGAGGGCAGGGTCAGCAGACGAGCACAGGGTGTGGAGGAGTAGAGGGCGCTCCCGTAGCCCCCCGAGACGGTCCCCTCCTCCTGGAAGCTCTGTCAGACGACGTGGAAGCCCGCTGACTGTAACTGAGAGGGCTCATGAAGCTCACCGAAGGTCATCTCCTGGAAGATGGCCACAAAGCCCTGAGCAGCGGAGTGGCAGCAGCAGCAGAAGAGGAGCACCCTTCCGTGATGACTACCAGAGGTACCCAGAAGAGACAGGCTTCTCCAGGAAGAGAGTACCTTCACCTGACACTCGCTACGATGCCAGGTCTGGACCGAGAGTGTCACCCCCTGGATGGGACAGGGGTGGTCATAACAATAACCATCAAGATCAGCAAGAATGGGTTTCAGACAGAGGTGCCAGGGACCACAAGGACACAACCTTCTACCATCTGGGACGAAAGGAGAGGTGTGTCAGCTTTGGCGATGTCATCAGGCACAGAAATGATGGGTTGGGTGTTTGGGGTCCTGAAGAAGCACCCCCTTGTGGTACCAATAGGACATAATACGTGGGTCGCAAGGCTATGAAGAGGACTCATCTGCTGCATGCACCATGAATAGTTTCTGTGTGACTGATGCTTGTGTGTGAACGTATGTCAGGTGTAAACATTTAGAGTAGAGTCCTAGAGTAGCACCTTAGTGTTGGCTCTAATGGGGTGGGTGGCTAGCTAACGGCTCTGGATTTGTGTGTGTGTGTGTGTGTGTGTGTGTGTGTGTGTGTGTGTGTGTGTGTTGAACACTGTTACATGCTTTGTCAACACAGGTATGTGGGAGGTGCTCATTTGGCAGATTTCCAGCACATACGGGAGAGATCAGGGAGGCCACATCGGGAGCACTGTAGCCCAGGGCGAGGGCATGTCATTGTGGAGTACGACCATGGGATTTTAGACCATGGGCAGCCCTCGCAAGACTATGGCTACTACTGCAGCGGTGACCAAAGGCATGGTGGTGAAGGGCGATCAGGAGAAGAGCACCCAGAGCGGGTTCAGTCTGGAAGAAAAGAAACCAGAGCTGGGCCATTGCATGGCAGGCGTAGCCCAGGTCGTGACAGTGTGCAAAGACAGCAGGAAGTGCAGCAAACAAAACCTCTGTCTCAGGACTTCCTTAACTGCTTGGCCATGGATGCCAATGGGGATGTTGATCTTCGACATGTTGGACCCAGCTTAGCCACAAAGAAGGAGGTGGAGACAACATCACAGAACCAGGTTAAGGCAGGAGGAAGCTGGAGCAGCAAAGGGAAGCGGACTCCCGCCACTGCACTAGGCAGAGACCACCCCCAGGAGACGCTCACTATCAAGGTGGACATGGGACGTACCGCAGTTCAACACAGGTACAGTATTGCTGGAGGTCAGGCTGTGGTGGAAAGTTCATGCTTCCCTTCAGTGCTCACTGCATGCTAGGGCCTCCTCTGGCTCTGCTAGTCGGTGCCTCTTTATTCTCGCATCTTTCGCAGGACATCTGATCTGTGGTACAGAAGAAACAATCTGCTTATGGATTCTACTGGAGGGATTTTGGAATGTTTAGCCTGTTTCTGAAGCACACCTCATACTGTCTATTCTGTCACTTTGCTGGACTTGGACCCGTCGTTTTTTTGGTTCTTATAGTATGAAGAGTGCAGTGGAGATGTTGAAGTGTGAGACTGAAAAAAGCAGCTCTTTCTCACTGGTTGTTACATGAAATGACCACCCAGGAAGAAGTGGGCTCCATTTTACCCAACTGTTTGATGAAGATCTGAAGGATACACTGATTCTGCCAGCACTGTGTCCTGGATTTTGGGCCAAGTGGGAGGATAAGATACAAATGTGTGTTTTGGCTGATGTCAAGAGGAACGTAAAAATCTTGATCTTGGGAATACAGTGGGAGGGTTGTTGAAATGACCCCTGTTTAGACAGCTGGACTCTGGCTCAGTGGATGATGAAGCTATGCAGAGATACAGATCATAAACTGATTACCATCTTAAAGTCACTCCTACAATGTGACAGGTTTCATCCCTGCAGTACCTCATAGTTCCATTCACAAATTAGTTTACGTTCGTATCACTGTCAGATTTTTGTCACCATTTTATCTATTTCGTTTGGATCCTAAATGATGGATTTGTCTGCTTCAAGAGAGCTTGCCATGTGGCAGCCTCTTAGATGATCAGCGAATCTGTGCCTCTATCAAGGAGTTTCTGGCTTGCCGGCACTTTGCTCTTCTGCATCAGATAACTTCATACATTGCTGAGAACATGCTGGGTTGCTGTGCTGGACTGGGGACTGATTAGAAAGCTGATGGACCAATAGGAGCCATTTTGTTTCTTAGGGGACATCGAATGAATGCTCAGGAGAAAACCACTGAAAAACAATATTTGTGATTTTTTTTTTTTTTTTTTTTTTTCTCTCCCCCCCGAAGGTGAAGTTGGAAGTTTCTACTGGTGCTACACATTCGTTTTTGTGTTTACCACTCATGAGAGTTAAAGGTACCAATATTTTTTGCCTGCTGATATCCATGACATTTGCTGGGAAGCCCTGGCCACAAGGGTGCAGTGTGGGTCATTGCAGTTCATATGAGGGACTCTGCATTTGGAATTAAAAAGCAAGTCTGGATCTAAGGGTAGAACCTTGATTGGCACACCCTGTGTAGCATTTTATCTTGTTTATTTAAGCTTTGTGGAAGATCTGTGGAATGAACTTGTCCTACCCAGTGCCGGCCAGAAGAGAATGGGCCCCCCCTTTGAGTCTGGCTCCTCCCAAAGTTTTCTTGCTCCTACAGGAGTTTTTTCTTGCCACTGTCACCTTTGGTTTATTCTCTGGGGACCTTGGGCTTTGTGACAGTGCTGTTTGTTAAAGGTGCTATATAAATAACATTGAACTGAATGCCGTTACATGATGAACCATGGGAAGTGCAGCAGGGCACAAATCAGAGAACGGCCTAACCAGGGTTAGGTGGGTTTTATTTTTCACAAAACCAGGGTGATAAAAAATAAGGATGCCAAAGGATTGGACTGATGCGGCTGAGTGGTGAACAGAGAAAAAATGAAGCCAAGAATGGAAAGCAAACATACTTTAAGAAGGATCTGAGTTATGGAGTACAGCGCTAACGGATTCTTTAGGTGTTGGATGTTCCTGTGTGGTGTGTGACATCCACACCGGGAAAAGGGAGTGAAAACAAGGAAAGAACAAGCTGCCGAGACAGCAGTGTTGGTTAAATAGTAGCCAGTATTGATCATTTTTGCTTAGTAGACAGGCAGTGGTAACCCGCGACCTCTGCGGGCAGCACCTATGAGTAACAAGCAGAGGCGTTTAGATTCTGTTCCTGGAGTAACTACCTCCTCCCAGCTTGGGTATTGTGGGTGCGTCCTCAACAACACTGGTCGTGAATGTTTCACAGAGGGCCGGCGTCCAGGGTTCGGCACATGGTACACGGCCACCCGTCCACAGGCTGGAGTCTTCAGGGGCCACTGTCACCGAGGCTGTCAGTCTGGAAGACATGGACTAGTGATGCAGCAGCAGCAGCTCCCACTGGATGTTGAATGTTGACTGGCGTGGCTCCTGGAGATGAAGACTGGATGCACACCAACTGTCAACGTGGAGCAGCCAACAGCACAACACCTCCTACAGCTACATGACCTACTAACTTTTAGTTTACTTGTGAAGCAGAGTTGTATTTTTAAACCTGTTGGAATAAAGGAAGAATGAAAGACCCTGAATAGTTGAGTGCTGTGACATAGCACTTAGAACATGGACAATGTTGAAAAGCACACTGGACCTGGGCTTAAACTGGATATTTTGCTTTATTGAGCGGTGTAATTTTTTTTTTGTTCGTTCACATAATGGCATGGATTAAAAGACTCATGCCATTTCAAAAATATTTTTCCCCACCGTTTCTTCTTGGTGTCATTTAACAAGAACAGAGTGTCCAGTCCCAACTCCAGAAGCCTCGTGATATCAGTGGAGTGTATTGGTGGGAATGCCGACCATGAGCTTTGACCTCCATTGTGTAGATGATGTATCGTGAAGAATATGTACCTGGTGTTTTTTCATTGAGCGTCCAGCAGAAGCACCATTTTTCAAGCAGACTCCCACCCCCCCCCCCCCCCCCCCCCGCCCCCCGCCCC
>JAACJT020000064.1:15052776-15082275 GCA_009936485.2 Gymnarchus niloticus | reverse complement strand
TTTTTGTGGTGAGGTTGGTGGGGTTTGGTAGTTGAAGTGGTGGTGTTTTTTGCTGCGCGGCCGCGGCACAAAACCCTTTTTCTGGGGCGGCCCCCCCCCCCCCCCCCCCAGGATACCAGTCCTGTGCTGCGCTGATGGAGTCATGTCACGAGAAGATGGAATCGCCCTTCCCTGAAACTTTGTGTTCACTCAGTGACCTCTTTTTGGGCCTGGGATTCATGTGGTTGGGTATTTCCTAGGTAATAGCAAGTCCAGGAGTCCTACACTGGAAGCATGGGCAGCATTGACCTTACAGGCTATCAGTAACCCCTTTCTCTCCAAAACAGCAGTTATAACCTGTGGGTTAAGAGAAGACAACGCAGTGGGACAACTAAATGACTAAGCACTAAACAAGGGTTGTAGTAGTGGATATGTTCCTGAGGAGACCCTTGACTTTTTGTTACTCTAATGGTCAAATGGAGGTGCTCAAATTGTAATTATGTCTCACGCCGTTCCTGAAGGGGAAACAGGAAGTCCGTTGTGGTCTTGGTGTCGTTGACCTCTTTTGGGGGGAGGTACTTAAACAGTGAAGATGAAAGGGAAGCATGAACTCTCATAAGTCTCTTGTTGTATGGCAGAAGCAAGGGAGAGATGGGCACCAGACCACAAGAGAAGTTAAAAATGACGTTCACTGGTCTACCTGTAAAATGGTTCCTTCATGTAAAGGACCTGAGAATCTGCTGCAGCTGTCATTGGTGGTTGAGTTCTGTAGTTCTGTTCTGGGTAGCAGGACACCTTAAACAAGAAGTCACTGATTCCTCCATGTCCTACCAGCCAGTCCCAGTCTTCCATGGACCGGCAGCTGTCTTTGGACTTGATCAGCGTGGGCCGACAGCGACTGGACTTCCTCCCAGCACTGGAGCAGTCAGGGACACACGGAGACACCACAGTGCATTCTGGGACCTTCGCCCAGGAGATTATCACTCTGGTGCACCAGGTCAAAGGTCAGCTGTGCACAAGCTGCTCCCATTATAGACGAAATGCAAACATCCACCAGCTTTTCCAAGTCATACAGTGACCCCTTTTGCCATTGACATCTAAATTTCCTGTCTTTGTCTCCTTAATAGAACGTTGTTTTAAGGCAACTGACATAACCTTAAATGAGAGGTTCTCCACTGTTCAGAGTGGTCAGTCTAATGAGGAGGAGGAGGTGGTTGAGGAAGAGAAGGTTGGACCAGCCATTAGCCCCCGGATAAACAGGTAAGATCCCCCCCCCCCCCGTATGCAGATACATACACATGTACGCACCATAGACCAGCGAGTACCAGAACGTGAGATTCATAACATGTCCTTTTCTGGTTCTGCTCTTACAGGCGGATCGACATGTCCCTGTCTGAGCTGAGAGCCTTCCGGAAGGTTGGGCATAAACAGGTATGTGGACTGTAGGAGTGGAGAGTGATGCTCGCAGCGTAGCACTGCGTTTGGTCACTGGATATTTGTGAGGACTGTGGTTGTGCTCGCTGGTGGAGCACAGTACTGCGTTTGGACACTGGATAGCTGGAGGGACCGTGGCTGTGCTTGGTGCCGGAGCAGAGTACTGCATTTGTTCTTTGGATTGTTGCAGTTCTAAATTCCTTTCCCAGTTCTTATTTCTCTTGACTTTCAGGCTGCCATGGTGGTTATTATATCTGACTGATGCTTCTCGAAGTCTCATCTGAGCTTGACAAGTCAATTTCTGTTTTGCCGTCTCACCTCCTGTAAGCGCCGAGTGGCTGATGACCCCAGTGACCTTCGACATGACCTTGAGCGTCGGCGACAGGAGCGGCTGGAGGAGGTGAAGGTCACCATTCCTGGCATGGGTGTCCATCCAGTACCGGCAAGGTACAGAGCGCTATTTTTCTAATAAGCCTTAGGATCCTTTCGGTGTCACTCGCTCGCAACAGTGGCCAGAGGCGGAGCGCGTTGTTCTAGTGTTGGGCTCGAAGGTGATGTGCCTGGTAGCACTGCTGGGCAGAATCAAATGGCAGCTGATGAGTCATCATTGTCCTCTCCTTACCTGGCAGCGTGCGGAGTGAGACGACAGAGTTCTCCGGCAAGGCTGACAGGCGGTCGGGAAGCTGGTCAGCAGGTGCTCAGAGGGCAGAGAAGCCGGTAAGTGTGACTTCACACTGGTATCAGTGTTTTCCAGCCAGATCAGCAGATGCGGCAGCTGAATCCGCTCATAAGTAGGAACATTTTGAATAAAGTGCTTTTTCCCACAGGGCAAATCGAACCTGATGCAGAAACGTACTGGACCGCACTGGCACCAGAAGGAGAACGGCAATGATGGTCAGTCGTGTTTTGATCGTACCAGTTCCTTCTATTTGCGTGTGCGTTTCCAATGTGTTTGAGTGTTTCCTTGCGTGTGCATGCCGATCTTGGCCTCCTCACCCAGACTTCACCAGCTAAAACTCAACTCTGTTGTCCTTTCCAGTTGCTGGTTGGTGAACGTAATCGACGACGACATAGGAGCCTTGAAAAATTACCAGAAGAACTGTGTCGCTTGTGTCCACAGCATCGCTGTGTTCCGCAGAATGCCCCATTGATCCTACGGGGGGCACTATTCATTAATTGTGTCCTGCTGGTTACATTATCCAGGGTTGCCCCTCAGTGGCTCTCCGTCAGTACTGCTGCAGGGGTGTTGGGAGCAGCGCATGGGTACAGACAGCAGAGATGTTTTGCAGGGTGTGTGGGCATTCGCCTTTGCTCTTTTATATTACCAGCTGTCTCGTTCGCATGCTGCTGTGCCCATTTCCACACGCGGCCCCCCTCCACAACAGAAAGGTGGGGCTTCGAGTGCCTCAATAAATCTGCTTTTTTAAAGTGTTTATCTCCTGTTTCTCTGTGTGCCACTGTCACATAAAGGCACCTTGTACACAAGATGCTGGTAGTCCTCCATTAGAGAACCATGCCCTCTCCATAAAACACTTTAAAGCAACAAATGGCTACTTAGTAGTTGTTCTTTTTTCCAGTCTCTCTTCACTTGCAATGTGTATCATGCCATGTGGATGCTACGTCCTGCGCTGAAGCACCAAGCTGATCTGTAGGGCATTTTCAGCCCCATACCGCCCTCTATAGCCACCTGAATGTAGTGCAAATGTGTAAAAGCCAAAGCTGACATTCTACAAGACCTCACCTTACTGGATACCTAGAAAGTCCCCTAGGCCGTGCTGGATGTGGTGTCACTTTGCCTGTTGTGATGTGACAGTGATGACCCTAAGTTCCCCAGGGGCCTCTTAGCAAGTAGAGGTGCCAATGTATCTTTTCACATGTCATCGAAAGCCGGTGTATGTCTGGTACTGAAATGTGGTATATAGGCTGAACCTCACTGTGTCCCCACAAATCCCAGCTGGCGCACTGTAAAGTGCTTGCTTTAAAGAAGTAAGGCATCTTTTTTTCCACCTCACATTCCAGATGGGATTGATTCAGACATACCTGGCTGCCTCCTAGTTCTCTTATGTCATCCCTTCCATTTGTTTCCTATCCTTCAGGACTGGACATCCAAATTCCAGATGCTGAAGGGAGTCCCAGTACTGTAGGAGATGAGGTGCAGCCCTGATGGTGCTCCTGCTCTGGTGTATCTGTTGGTTACGAGGACAGCTTCAATCTGATGATTTCCATATACGTGTGACAGTCCCACACTCTGCTTTCATGGGTGATGCCACTCAGACTTTGCAAGGATGGTCCTCTGTGTGCCACTGTCCCCAGGCACATCTGGGTGTTTGGTTATGTGCTGTCACTGAAGAGCAGTCCCTATTCCACGTGATATTTTCTGCTTAGCTGCTGCTTTTATTCGGGACTGCTCGTCATGTTTAATTTTAGAGCTGCTGGTTTTCTTGCCGTACTGTACCTACCTGCCGCTCCTATTCTTAGCTACAGCTCTGCCCCTCGCACATTCACACAAGCACAAACCCCCAAGCAGAAATTCTCTCTCGGTCACTGTCCACCTTGCCAAGGGTTATACCCAGCACTCCCAGCTTAGCTGGTTGAGATGTTTAACCGTCTATCCCGTTTGACTCCATGTGTTGAATATTTGTGCAGCAGCACATTGCTTATTTTTTTTTATATTTTTTTTTATATACATGGCAAGAATAACCAACACACCTGATACCTCTGAGTGGAAGGAAGGTCACGTGTTAGCTTGCAATGAATGGCCACTGATGGAAAGTTTATGCTGGGAAAAATATGCCTTGGGGTAATCTGATTCATGCTTTTTTGAATGGGTATGTTGCTTGACTGCAATTGAATTATGATGATTTGTTTGAATGCTTGGAAGAGTGTTAATTTTGGGTGACACCTCACCATTAGAGGGAGACAGAGAGCTGCAGTGTGTCTGTTCCAGTTGGCAGCCTGACGTTTGTCCTAATTCATTGCAGTAGTGCATCACATAATTACAAGATTGTGTGAAGTTAATGATTTAGCGTAGTGCTCGGGGATTAGAAATGTTCTGGGCATCAGTGAGCCATTCATCACTGACACGGCAGATCCGATCCATTCTTTTCTGGTTGCCTGGTCTTCACTTTCTTTCCTTTGTCTGTCTGACGCCTATAAATATTTCATTATGAGATATTTCAGGAACGGTGAAATTTAGGACCTCTGTTGCTCTGAATTGAGGGTTGGAGTCAAAGGAGGTAGACAAGGCCTCCTTGGTCAGTCATAGCTGCCCTGGTTAAGGGTCTCTTTATACTGATTTTACAGGCTGCTCTAATGGCCTGTAAAAAAAAAAAAAAAAACAGCAGTCAGGTGATTTTCTTCTATCAAGGTGGAGCCACTTGTTTATTTACCAACTGCAGACTCTCTTCATCTAATGATAAAACACTGAAAAGAGCAAAGTGGTTTTTACCACAAAACTATGCCACTGCAATTGGTTAGCTGACCCCCAAGGGCAAAATAGTCCTTAAGGCTGAGGTCCCTCCTGCTGGGATTTAACTCCTCAAAATTATGACCAGAAAAGCCAAAAGGCAGGTAAACATAAAAAAATTCATATTTTATCTCAATCTGACATATTAAATGTAAGCTAATTATATAAACTTTCATATACACATTTAGCTGGAGGGTCATATTGTTCCCTTGCTATGATTTATTTATTTAGATGACATTTTTATTACAGAGCAGCCTAATTTGCAAAGCTGTATTATGTGTTTAAATTCGGTAATTTCATATCTTACTCGAGGTTTTCTCATTCTTTGAACTGGTTCTAATTTCCAAAGACGTAATGAATGAATTGGTTGCCACTTAGCAGACAGTTGCTGGCTGTCACATCCCTCTTTGTCACCAAGGCCACGCACTTGCTGTGCTCCAGTTACCCTCCTATGAAGCGAAGCTTCAGCTTTCAGTTCCGCTTCTCAGAGGTGTCCATGTGGCCATATTGAGCATCGGCTTTTGGTTGGTTGCTGTGTGGTGACATGGCTGGGCTCAAATCAGTGACATATTTTGACTATCCCCTGGAATCTGTGCATCACAGTTGGCGGAAGCAGGCTGAGGGTTTGTGTCACTTCAAAGCTCTTTTGTTACTTCATTCTTCACTTAACCTCTTCATGCCGAGTTACCCTCTGCTGGATATTCCCAGTCTGCATCTGACACTTCAGCCTGCACCCATTAGCTGGAGATCATCTCCACTGCTGGTACACGAGCTGCTGCCTGTTTGTCAGCAGTTCATGGTGAGAGTGGGATGGTCTCTGTCTACCTTCCACTCAGCTTACTGCTATACCACTGTCTGGGAGCTCATGTCTGTTTCCAGCTCCCACCCCCCAAGATGGAGATGAATGTTTTGCAGAAGCTGTGTATTTGCTGTGGAGGCTGTGCTGTAGTTGTTGGAAGATTTCTGTCATTTTGGAGGGACTCTGCACCTTTGCTGTGGAAGCTGTGCCATAGTTGTAGGAAGCTTTGTGTAGGTACTCTGTGCCTTGTTGTGATAATGAAGGCTCTTTGTGCCAAGTCCCATCCCATGTAATGAGTATTTTTCCCTGCCGTAGAGCAAAGGAGTGGGTGGCACTGCATAGTGGGGTGGGGGGACAGGGACCTGTAATGAGACCACTTTGACTTCTACTGTAGCTTCCTGTTAATTCAACTAGCAGCAGTGAGTTGAGTCAAAGCGCAGCACGAGTGAATTTTTATTGTGTCAGGGAAGTTTCACCTGGTATGTGGTGTAGTGGTGTACACTGTGGGGCAAACAGCACACTGTGCAGCACATGGGGGCAGAATTCCAGTGACATGCAGTGACTAGTGGCCATGAGTCTCTGTCTTCAGAGCTGTATCTGTCAAAGCAGATGGTTGATCCCACGTACAGCAAGGAGGAACTCTGCTCCAGTGGATATCGTCACTGCAGGCCAAGTCTCCCCCTGAAAAACAATCAACAGACCAACAGACATACAAGACAGACAGGCACACACTGTCTCTCTCTCTCTCTTACACACACACATGCACAGCCAACCTTCACACAGACAGCACACACAGTCCTTCCAGTAATCTGGTGATGTAAGAAGATGAAATTGTAAAACCATGAGCCTGTTCCAGTTCACCATGCATGTGACACTATTTCCTTTCTGTAGGATATGTACAGAGGATACTGTCTGCTAAGGAACCAAATTAACACTCGGAAGGAATTAGGAGGACTGACCCAAAACTGGGTTCTATTAAATTGCAGTATTGATCATTATGTTCTCATTTTAATACAGAAATCATGCCCCCCCCCCCCCCAAAGGCTGAGGCTAAACTTGCAGCCAATTACAGACCTGGCAGAGACTATAAATAATCCATGCATCTGGTTATTATGGCAGAAGGACTCAATTCTCATTAGTTCACTTTGTCTGAGATTGCAAGCATAAATTCACTGGATTTTTTTTAGCACTTTGGAGGCTCTGTTTGCGTGTGTGTACACATGCACATGTGCATTTGTACGTGTCTGTTTAGGTGGAAGAAGATGCACAATTCTTGTACTCAGTGAGTGTTTTCAGTCTCCCACTGTCTGCGCATCTGTCTTCTGCTCTACTGTCTGTGTGTGCGCGTCTCCCGTCCCGCTGTCTCTCATTGTCTGCGCATCTGTCTTCTGCTCTACTGTCTGTGTGTGCGCGTCTCCCGTCCCGCTGTTTCTCATTGTCTGCGCATCTGTCTTCTGTTCTACTGTCTGTATGTGCGTGTCTCCTGTCCCGCTGTCACTCACTGAATCCGTGTCTCACATCCACTGTCACTCACTGTCTGTGTCTGTATTTCGCGCCCCACTGTCATGATTGTCCTCGATTACACTGTATTACATTTTATATGTATGTGTTAGGGTCAGACTTGCAGGCACCAACTTAGCCAAAACAATATAAACCTGCATCCTGTTAGTAAATGGAGTGTCTCCACACAGCCCCTGTCATGCATTTCCCCACGAGACACCAAAGTTGTCTGTGTTCCCTGTATAGACAGTGCCATCTAACAGCTCCCAGAGTCACCGTGGCACTCCTCTCATTAATGCCACACAGAGACGGACTGTGGCTAAATAAATTCATTCAAATAAATAAAAATCTCCCAGTGTAAATAATTTAGGTTCTCAGGCCATCTCCCACAGAACCTCATGATGCATTTAGAGCTCTGGGAAAGGATTTTTGGAGCTGATTTCCTTATTCCGTGCACAATGGGTGTGTATTAATTATATGGACCTTCTCCACGGGAAGAACATCCATAGACTTTTTTAGACAGGTTAGCATCTTACCCATAATCCTTTGCAGTGTGTACTCACCGATTAGTCTCAGCAGTGGCATATTCCTTCACATACTGTATATTGTACTGGTATTGACACCTGTCAACAGAGCTGTTACCATGGCGACCAGCAAAGGGCTCAGAACCTTGGATGAATGCATTTCTATGTGTCTGTAGGGAGATTGCAGCTGCATGGCATTACTCATGGGCTGGGGGGGGGGCAAATCACTGCTGGGTTTGTGAATATACCTCCTGCTCTTTACTTTGTTTTAACCAGCTTTGTACTCTTTGGATTTTTTTATTTCCTCTCCTCATCCACTCTCAGTATGTTAATTCCCTAAAGTACTTCATCTTTTTACTAACCGAGATCCTGCGTTACTCTCTTCTTCTCCAGGCCTGGCCTTGACATACTTTGGCTGTTCATGTCCAGCTCTAATGAGAGAGCTATCTAACATATTTGATCATCAGTAGTCAATACCTGGTCGAAAAGCTACTGCAGATCTAGCAATTCAGTACTTAAGGTGTCTGTCTCTGAACAAACTGACCATTCTGATTAGCTTCAGAAGGCTGCTCATTACACTTGTCCAGAGCACATGAGCTATGGATCACACAGCATCCATAACTAAGGTACAGCCATCTACACATGAATTCAACAGCAACATCATTATCACCTCTAATATAGTCAGCAACAGTATTGTAAAAGTGTGTTACTATGGAAACAACAGGTCATTAAAGTCACTGTATTCTGTGCCTATTCAGGACCTCGAATGAATGAAATGGTCCTGTAGCCCAACACTGCCTTTCTTCTGCTCCAGTCTAAAGTCCCACTGCAATCCCAGCATGCTAGGCAGGTCCCCATTAGCTCTCCTACTCTGGTTGGCGTGGAAATTTCTCCTGGGGATCGCTCCTAAATACCCAAGACGTATCTAAAAGCGGCAGGCTGGTATGCCCATGAGGAGCCCCTCCCACTTGGAGGCATGGTGTTTGACGCTCCAATGCTGGTGACGTTATGTAAGCTTGGCGTCAAGCTGTGCCTTTTAAGCAGTTCTGCCTTCGGGTTTCACATGAGGGATTGGTGCGCTGGTCTGGTGGACGGTGGCCAGCCTTGTCTATCTTCACCAGCCTAAGTGGGAGAATGTGAGAGCTCCTCAAGGAAGTGGGAATGTAGCTTGTCGTACTGCCTTGGGATCAGCAGGCGGACAGATTTCTAGTCATCTATAAATCAGGACCGAAAAATCAGCTTCAGTTATGTTAAAATTGAATAAAATGTGCCTCATTCTTACCTCGAGGCCCTGGCACCGATGTCAAAGCAACATAAAGAAAGCGAAGCTTTAAAAATGCATTGAGAGTTGGTGTGGTTCATTGTATGTATGCTCCACTGTAAATGGTCTTCGAGGGAAGTGTTCTTAATATGGTCCCTCAAAAAGTCCACCTAATAATTATGTTGCATTTGTTCACTACTCCGAAGCTATTTACATCAAGAATGGTTGGATAATCAATAACAAAGTGAAAGTGAAGCAGTATATCAAGCCACCGGCAATTCGGCACCCATCTTGTAGAAGGCAACCTTGAGTCGGAGCTGAGATCATAGCGCAAATACCATAACGCATCTAAAGATTAAATTATCAGGCTATGACTGAGCAGAGGAGTGAAGGTACAGCTCACACAGAGATACAGTGCGACACACGTCCATTTAAAACCATGTCATCCCCGGTGGTATTGTAACGTAGTAATGCTTTTCCCTGCCCGGTTTCAGTTCGCTTATTTATGGAGATTATGTTTCAGTACGTCGTTCAGTGTGCCATTGAGGGGCCTGTTTCACTGCTCCTTCATTATGTCCACAATTCTGACAATGCCATTATGGCTGTCATGCCAATAAAAGGAGAACGTAGGAGAGAGAGCGAGATAGAGAGGCAGTGGAGGGAGGTAGGGGTAGATGAATTTAACAGAGAGAGAGGGGGAGAGAGTGGGAGGAGGTTCGTATGTGCGAACTGCGAACGGGCGATTTGGAAGCAATTTGAGAAAAGCCTGGGTGCTCAAAACGAGCTCTTACTGCTCCGAGGATGCGAAACGTTTTCAAACATCTATGTATAAATGCAGGCCAGTTAATACCGCTGCGAGGGAGAATTTAGAAAGAGAAGACCAAGCGAAGCTAAAGAATTGTGCCCGGTTCACCTGAGCTCATGTCTTAAATACACAAACGAAGGGATGCGCAGAGTGGCACTGGAGTCAAAGCGATGCTGTCGGCGCCGAGGAGGCTGCTGAACATGCCGCCTGCACATAGACTAACACCCTGATCGGGCGTGGGTGCGTTTTACAGCGGCCAGAGGGGAGAAGACCAGTTCAAATTCAGAGAGAACAGCCTCGAAAAGTGCGCCAAGTTTCCCCATGGCGCTTGTGATGGAACCAGTGAGCAAGTGGACTCCAGGCCAGGTCGTGGACTGGATGAAAGGTAGGAACGTAAGCGTACTGGAGCTGGCAGCCGCCGGCTCCGTGGAGTCGGCACTGTGTTGTGTTTCACGTTGTCATCGGTGTATTTACATTTCTCTCGCAATCACGAGAAATATGATTATTGATATGCATTAAATAACGCCAGCATAATGCATTTTTCGTACAGTAACGGCTTCTCAAACTCTACATTGCGTGCGCTTGACAAGTGCTCGCATGTACTGTATGTAATCGTTGACGGCGTCGTGTGATAACGTGAGAAGACGGTGATATAACACGATGTCTATCGTCTGAAAACAGACATACCCGTGGTCTGCTGGCCCTCTCCCATTTTCCACAGAGCCGATGAACGGAGTGACCATCCTGTCGTAAGTGGGAGCCGCCGGGCATCCCGCCTGTACGGCCGGAGACTGTACCCTATAGCCGAATCGCTCCACATAAAAGCACTCGTTAAGCGTTTCAGAAACGCCTTTCACGAGCTTGAAAAATAATATGAAGTGAGACTGTGTCATTAGATCAACGCACAAAACAACATATATTACGCCTAGTATGAAAAGCGACGTGATAATCGGTTTTCCGAAAGCCATTAAATGCACTTCCTATAGTTGGCAGCCCCAGAACTAGCGCTGACCGTGTCCTGAACATCAAGCAAGAAACAGTGGTTTAACTTCTCGAATTATACATCTCCAGGTGGACATGCTGTTGACCCCTTGACATCATTATTTTCTGAAATAAAATACATTCTAGTATAAACACATGCACCATTGACGAAAATTCCACCTGCTCCTTGCAGGAGGGTTTGAGTGAGACGGCTGGATGTGGTTCCGATCTCCAGCAGGTGGTGTGCTGCTGTGGGCTGCTATCGTGGGAATCACACTGATGATGACCTTGTTATTTACTGCGAGTTGAAATCCTGGCACCCAATGTCCAGGTCAGCTTCTACTACGGTTAGGGAGCAATTCATCCAAGAGATCGAGGGGTGACCCTGCTGAGACTTTTTGGCTCCAAGGTGTTCCAACACTTTCTGCAGCAGAGTGAAAGTGATTTTGGAATTGCATTGTCTGCATATAGACAAATGAATCTATGGAATACTGTGAACCTTTCTGAATCCCAAGGGCCATCCGTACAGTCTCTCTCATCGGGGTCCCTGTGGTATACTGTAGACCTTTCTGAATTTCAAGGCCCAGCCAAACAGTTTATCTCATAAGGGCCCCTGAGGTATACTGTAGACTTTTCCGAATCCCAAGGGCCATCTCTACAGTCTCTCTCACCTGGGTCCCTGAGGTACAGTGCAGACCTTTTGGTATCAGAGGGGCCAGCCATATAGGTTGCCTCACCCAGGTCTCTGAGGTATAGTCTAGACCTTTCTGGATCCCAAGGGCCAGCTGTACAGTCTCTCTTATTGGGGCCCTTCAGGTATACTGTAGACCTTTCTGAATCCCATGGGAATAGGCAGGGAATCTCACTTTTCTCCTCTATTTTGTTCCTCTTGTCTACGATGACAGACACAGACGTGAATAGATGCCCATAATGGTTTGGGGTGTTGGACTGGTCCTGCGGCATCCACGGGGCTAGAAAGAAGACTGAGGGGGCAGTGGGTGGGTGAGTCAGGTGCACTCAGTGGCTTAGTTTGATCTTAGCCACAATTCTTGGGTAGTCGTTGATCAGCTCAAAATCTCAGGTAACGTAATATTCTGGCTGCTGTTTGATGGTCCTGGGCTTGGCTCAGTGCTCATCACACAGAACCTAATTGGGATTGTGCCAGTTATAGTAAGCAAATCAGATTTTTGAGATGATCTATTTAGAGTGGAGGATGTAACTGCTGGGTAAACTCTCAATTCAGTTTTAAAACCTGAATCGCTGTAATGATGCAGGCCTGACTGCTCACACTGTGATCATTAACACAGGCAAACCTGACTGACTCTGCTCACACTGTGATCATTAACACAGGCAAACCTGATTCTGACTCAGCTCACACTTTGATTTATCGGTGGTTGAGATATCTCCACTTTTGTACAAATGTAAAAAAGAACAAATGGTAAATAAGGTCCCCAAAATAAAATACATTTTTTAGAACACATTGCTGAAGATGAATGAATTACCCAGGAAGAATCTGACATGTGCTTCCCTGGAAATGGAGGGGCAGTTAGCCAGTGAGAAAGGTAGAGGATAAGAATGGAGATGAGTACAGACACAAAATGACAATACGGTGATTAACTGTCATTTCGGGAGATGTACTTTTTCCAGGCACTAACTGTAGAGTTTAAGCCACCTGTCTAATGTCAGCAAGCTATTCCTTCTGCAGTCCAGCACAGTGTGATTCAGTAGGGAGTGTGGGTGAGTACCAGCTGTACGTTGGCTCCCTAGATAGGTACAACTGGGCGGCTTCTCTGTGTGTGAGAGACGTCAGACCCATGCAAAACCATCTGGGATTAGGGCCAGATCTGGAGCAGTTTTTGGGACCACTTAGCCTCATTTCCTATAGGGGCCTTTTGTGGAACAGCTGACGTCTCACAGAGCTTCAATGGGAACCACAGCCTGAAACCCTGCTGGTGTGAGCGAAGCCAAGGAGCATTTCAGCACAGCGCAGCAAGGGCACCATTTCATACAGGCAGTAGGTGGCGCAGTGGTTACATGACTTGAGGAAGATCTCTGCTGCTGTTTTGTGCTTTCTGAGAAGGAGCTTTACTTCACACAGTTGTGTATGTGCTGTTAGGTGCTTCAGATAATCACATCATCATGACCATCCTTCAGTGTTTCCTTGTTATGGCTGCACTCTCTATTGCTTTGACTGCCAGCTTCCTCATTCTGTTTTTACCCACTGGCCACTGATACTGAACACTGTTTGAAGTCTCTGGTCAGCGGTAAAGAATGTTAAGTACTGATTTTTCTCACTGTGGATTGTAACTTAACACGACCAGTGTTTTCAAACAAGACACTGGCAGAAGATTCTTCAACAAAACTCTGCGAGTGCTGCTTACCTCTGGCAGCAGTAGCTCTGACAGATCTTCAAAGATCACCATTGTTCCCTTTGTATGGAAATAAAATGCCTGGCAAGTAGCTGGAAATGAACAGGAATGAATGAGAGTCAGCAAGCTTCTGGGGGAGTTGTTTGCATCTCTGTTTGCATTTCCACGAAATGCATGTGTCTTTGTCATTGTCAGGACTTCACGTTGACTCTTACTTCACTGTAATTTCTCAAAAACCCTAACCCTACTATAACTGGGAGAAGCGCAAAGAGAAGGATGGACATGGTGTTTGGCAGCTGGACTGTGGATATGGGTTTATGACAGAGGATGACTGTGCACCACGGGTTTGTTTGTAATGTAGAATCTTGGTAGTCCTAGATTTCTCTTTTTATTGATTGGTCTGTGCCATTGAGTCATCTTGAGAGTGTCTGTAAGTGTTGAAACCGCAGAGTCCTGCCTCAGTTAGTTGGCCATATCACATTGGCATACGTTTAAATTCTGTGTTGAAAGACAAAATGACTGCAGGGTATTGGAATGTGAAAGCTGAGTTAGTCAGTGTTGGAAAAGCAGTAAACAGGACATTTGGTGGCCAGCTAAACTGTTCATCTGCACATACATGGGGTCACATGTTCACCAATCATTCAGGCTGGATAGCCATCAGTCTTGATCCATTTAGGAGATAGTTTTTCCTTTATCTGTTTTAGGCACTCTCGGTGGAGACATTATACTGAGAAACACACACAACTAGTCACCTACACTGTGAACACGCATGAGCAACAAACATCAAACTTGCTTATATACGAAACACCTGATCAGAGACACACATACACACACACACAAACGTAGAAAATGCAGTGGGGCTGCGTGGGTGTGCTGCTTGCTCTAGGTGACTTCTTGCTTCTCTAGATGTGTGTAGAAGTGTGTCGATGTGCAGTCTGTGGGTGGGAATGGAGTGAGTCAGCACTGAATCACACTGAACAGGCTGCCTTGGATTTGGTGAGCCCAGGATAGACGCGCTGAGTGCAGAACTGGTCCCCCTGAGCTATTCAGACACATCACAGTTTGGGGTCAAAGCAAGACACGACATCATAAGGAAGATCTGCCAAAGCTTTACAGCCTTACAGCCTCTAAGCGTTACAGGGACGTGGAGGAGTGTCTGTCCTCACTTTGCAGGTGTCGGTGAGCCACGGCCCGGTGTGCGTCCTCGCCGTGTCGGTGAGCCACGGCCCGGTGTGTCTCACACCTTTCTTGTCTACCTTTTTCTTTACTTCTGTATCTCCTTCTCCTGAGACTGCTGTCCATCGTCTTCAGCTGCAGACATAAATTCCCCATGGCTGCTGTAGCAGCTTAGGCGCTAGCATGTTTGGAACTCACTTCTCTGGCATCATAGCAAGTGGATGCAGTCGACTCTGCAAACAATGGTGGGTGTTTGGAGGCTTTAAAAGGCAGAAGAAATTCAGGGCTTCCAAGTGTTCTCTGATGCCATCAAAACATGACCGAAACAGCAAAGCTTGGTTGCTGTCAGATTAGTTCACAGGTAAAATCTGCTCAAGGATCGCCAGAATCCAGGAGTGATGGCTGAGACCTCCTCAGTCAAACAGACCCTAAAGACTCTTCTGTACCTGACTCACTGCTAAACCTCCCACCACTCCCACCTTGTAGTCAGTCCCCCAGTTCTCTGAAGCTTGGCCATCATCGGCTTGAAGTGCCTGACAACATTCAAGCCACGGAAGACACCTCCACACCTGTTGAATGAACCGCTTTGTCAGAAATGGCAGTTCTTAGAATACAGTGGATAGATGCAGAAGTCACTGTGCTCTATAAGAAGGACCAAGACTAACGAATGTCTGTCCCTGTCAAATCAATTATCTAAAGAAAGAAGTCACTGGACAACTGATTGCCTCTTTAACTGAAGTGTCAATCTGCACCATGTTCTTCTGTGTGTACTAAAACGATTAATGTGTCATGGCATCATCTTTCATGATCTTGCTGAGTTGCCAACATGGTTCAGACTTGTAATAATAGGCCTGTAGTACCCCATCAGATGGTTGTGCTTTATGGTTGTTGAAAACAAAAATCTGACATCCAGGACTTTCAGGATCCGCTGGGCAACCACACTGAGGCCTTGAGATATTTTCTGTTCCACTGTTTTCAGTGTGTCTTGGGAAGACCAGGTCACCTGTAGTGCTGTGTGACAGGGTACCCAGAGTATCCTGAAGATGGCATTCAGGGAACACCTTGCTGTGCTCCTGTGGCTCATCCCGTGGCTTATTGTTGGTCATATTTACAAGTACTAATTAATTTGTCCTGCCTGGTGCCGGCCAGAGGAGGATGGGCTTCCCCCTTGAGTCTGGTTCCTCTCAAGGTTTCTTCCTCATGGGGGAGTTTTTCCTTGCCACAGTCACCTTTGGCTTACTCTCTGGGGACCCTGGGCCCGGGACTATGTAAAGTGCCTTATGACAGTGCTTCTTGTTAAAGGCGCTATATAAATAGAATTGAATTGAATGATCAACAACAGACTCTCCATGACTGGCCACTCCAGCCCCATGCAGTAGCATCAACTGCAGTAACAGTGTTCATTAACCACCTGCCCTCAAATGGTGTGTTGGCATCATCTGTCACCCCCAAAAATATTGGGGTATGTCTCTGTGTGAATTTATGGTGTGTATGACTGTGTGCATGATGCGATACTGTGCGCATGTGTCATCTTGTGGTCAGGTCCGTTGTGATGAATGCTAGCCACCCTTTTTCTGTCTTAGTCAATGATGAATGACTCATGGGAAGTCACCAAGGGCCTCTCTAGGTTAGCTGCACAGTTCCGCTCACTCTTCCCTGCCACATTCTCTCCCCTGCCACGCTGTCTCTCCCCTGCCATGCTCTCTCTCTCTATCCCTTGTGATTTTCTCTCCCTCTGTCATGCTATGCTCTTTCTCTCCAATGCCACACTCTCTCCCCTATGCCACTCTCTCTGTCCCTCTCCCTGGCCATTTTCTCTCCCTCTCCCAGGCTACACTCTCTCCCCCATGCCACATGCTCTCTCGTTCCCTTGCCATGCTCTCTCTCCCCCTCACTTGCCATTTTCTCTGGCTCTTCCATGCCATTCTCTCTCTCCCCTGCTGCTGCTTCACCAGCAGTTAGTGGTCTGTTCTCACCATCAAGCCAGCGTCTCGCACAGATGGCTTCAGTTGTGAGTCTCTGAATATTCCTGCAGTGTCTGTCTTCACCATAACAGGGTGGTTAATCCACCCGTGTCCCGCATGCAGTCTCATCCAGATTTGTGCATGATTTGGAGTGCTCAGTTATGGTATCATTGTGGCACTCAAAAAAGTAAATAAAACCTGTTGAAGGTTTAGAGCCATTAGCGGTTAACTTCTGATGGGCTTCTGTTTGCAGCAATGCTGGAGGAGAGCGTGAATGTGTGGGTGTTGGGCTTGTGTAGGGGGGCTGGGGGGGCACTTCACCGATTTATTTATTCATTTATTCCTTGCTGTTGAAGTCACTAAACTCCACTTCAGTGGAAGCCTTAAGCAGTCCCTATGGCGATAATCTGAAGGACTTAGAGCCCTGGATGGAAACTGCACTGAGAGCACAGAGCCAAAACACACACACCCTCAACGCTCGGGCTGCCACTCGTGACAAGACAGCGCCCAGCCAGTGTCCTGCAGGGGAGGTCATAGGCCTTGGGTGGGCAGCGGGCCGTGGCGCCTCCTCATCTACCTTCACCTTCTCACTTTGCCAGGTGTTTTGTCAGCTGGCAGCTGTTGAAGGAAGAGTCAGCACCTTTCTCGGTTCTCATTTGACATAAGAGGGCTTGCAGGTGATTTAAACATCCATGAAATACAGCTTTATCGTACTTATCTACTTAGTTAATGTTTCTTCTGACTTATGTCTCTTGATTTTTAGCACCCATTTTGTGAATTAGGCTACATTCTCAAGGGCTGGTGTACTGACTCAGGGTCTCTCTGTATTTATCTCTGGGCTGGCGTACTGACCTGAGGTCTCTCTGAGCTCATCCCTGGGCCGGTGTAATAATGCAGGATGTCTCTCTCTCAGGCCTGGATGACTGCTTGCAGCAGTACATTAAGAACTTTGAACGGGAGCAGGTTGGTGGAGATCAGCTGCTACGTATCACCCACCAGGAGTTGGAGGACCTGGGTGTGTCACGGATTGGCCATCAAGAGCTCATCCTGGAGGCCGTGGACCTGCTGTGTGCGCTGGTGAGTCCCTTCCTCAATCTCTGTATCGATCATACACAATATTAACATTAATTACACTCACCCCCCCCAGTTACTTATGGGTCACACCCTTTGTAATGGGAGCTGTGACTGTGTTTCGACTGAACAAATCAGATTTCAGATGCAGAGGTAATTATCCTTTATCTGACATCACATTACCAATCAGATTTCATGACTGAGGTAATTGTCCATCACCTGATATCACTGAAAGTGCATCTGATGAGCTGGAAATGAAATCAGATGCTCCTGTTGTCTTGCCTGCAAAGTTTAGGGATAGCTGTGGATCCCAACGGGCAAATAAAAGATCTTTGGAATCTTGGTGCTGAAAGGTACACATGAGGAGAAGCATAGAAAAGGCTTTAAAAAGTGTGGAAGGTTAGCACCACCAGCAGGATGCTGTAAAGACCAAGAGGCCCCTGCTGAAGTGATGGTCAGGCAGGGGTGATGCTACCAGTAGGCCAGCGAGATCCTGCATGGTACTAGAGGAACTTGGCAGAAACTAGCTGCTTCCTGCATATTATCAAGTGTAAGATGTAGGGTGGGGTCATAATCTGGAAGCTTTTTCTCAAAGCCCAAGCCTTGCTAATTGAGCAGGAGGACACATTCAGCATCCCAAAAACATATGCTGATGAGGTCGCCATGAGAATGAGACAAAACTGCAAAAAAGAGGAGTGCTAAGTTGATTGGTAAAGGTGTAATCAGAATGTCAGTGTTAGCGTTTGTGTTAGTGTGCACTTGAGAGGAACCTAAGTTAGAGTGAGGGATACTGTTAGTGTGCTTGTGAGAGGAACCAGGGTTAGGCTGAGGGTTAGTGTGCTTGTGAGAGGAACCAGGGTTAGGCTGAGGGTTAATGTTAGTGTGCTTGTGAGAGGGACCAGGGTTAGGCTGAGGGTTAATGTTAGTGTGCTTGTGAGAGGGACCAGGGCATACGGCATTTTAAATGTTAGGATTTTCCCTAAAAATAATGTTTTGTTTTCTTTGAAATATTGTTGGTCACATGGTCTTCTCAGTGGTGAAAATGGTCAGACATGTTTAGGTTTGATTTTTGCCTTTGTGAATAAAACTCAACTTTTAAAAATGCCGCATAAGATTGTAATATCCAGTATTAATTTTCTTTTAGCCGCTGTGCTACTCCTGTAATTCCTATAGTCCACATATCCACTATTAATCGCTCCAGTTGACTCCTTTGTTATTCCCATAGTCCCGACACCCACTGTTTATTACTCCCGTTGACTCCTTTGTTATTCCCATAGTCCCGACACCCACTGTTTATTACTCCCGTTGACTCCTTTGTTAGTCCCATAGTCCCGACACCCACTGTTTATTACTCCCGTTGACTCCTTTGTTATTCCCATAGTCCCGACACCCACTGTTTATTACTCCCGTTGACTCCTTTGTTAGTCCCATAGTCCCGACACCCACTGTTTATTACTCCCATTGACCCCTGTGTTATTTCCATAGTCCCAATATCCACTGTTGAAGCGTTTGCCACCAAATGGATCAGTTTAGCGTGAGCATTTGTTTCTGAGGTGAATTGCTGAGTATTAGCCTTTTTCACCATCGCCACGTTACGCTAGGAGCACAGAACTATGGATCTCCATGACAACAGCAGCTGTACTGGTGTGTGTGGTGCATGGCCTGGTGAGAAACTGTGTCATGAGCAGCATTCATCTTAAGCACAGTGGGCTAAATGGTGATGATGATTCCTGTGCTTTTGGTGTTTGCCACTCCTCAGGATGCTGGCAGGTCTGGCAGTTACTAAAAGCCTGCAGGTTACGTTGTCTGGGAGAAGGAGGAATCTGACTCACTCTCACTCCATTTTCATGATGTGGGGGAGTTCCTGACCTTGCACTTCTGCTGTGATGTTTCTCAAAAAATCGTTATCATACTGAGAGGCCTCTTAGGGGACAGCTTGTATGCAGAGACAGTGTTCGCCAGAGAGCAGTCGGGTGTCGGTACCTACAGAGACAGTGTATCTCAGATGACAGCTTGTATGCCGAAACAGTGTATTCCGGAGGACAGCTGCTAAGTGTATACAATGTTTCCCGGAGGATAGCTGGTACACAGAGATGGTGTCTCTCAGAGAACACCTTGTACACTGTGGTGAGGCCAGTTTCAGCATTTCTGGCTATATTCAGGTAATACAATTACAGGAGAGAATTGTGGTTAAATCTTGGAATCACCTGGCTCTTCAGACTCAAATACAGAAATCCATGTTCATTCCAACAGCTCGGCTCCAGCTTCCCCGCAACCCTGACGGATAAGCGGTATAGATGATGGGTGGATGGATGGATCGGTGGATGGATGTTCATTCCAACAGTTTCCAGATAACATACCTGCACGTAGACTCGTCCTGGTGATAGATTGATGTTCACATCTCACACACTGACTGTCCAACACTGTCATTTCAGCAGAGACACCCTGAAGACCAACACCCCGAGCTCCTCATTCTGGGTACTTTTATTGAACTCTCAGGTGATAAATGGCTTTTGGTAGCTGGCCTCCCTCCTTGAGAGGAGGGCAGATGGAGCTTTCTGCATTCTGACTTTCTGTTGTGCTTCACCTTTTGAATTGGCCTCACTTGCAGCCAGGGGTCCCAGAGGTGATCGAGGTGAGGGTGCCAGGCATCAAGCAGTACATCCTCCCAGCCACGCATCTCTTCTAGCACACGTATGCCATGCCTACTGCTTTGAAGGTGCTGGTACTGCCCCCTGCCTGGAGGTAGCCAACCACATGAGGTGTTGCCCCTGATACCCCCACAGGGCCACACTGAGCAAAGCACCTGCCAGGTGTGACGGTCAGATCTGAGGCTAAGCGCCTTCTGACCATTCTGTCCCTCCTGCAGAACTACGGGCTGGAGACGGAGAACCTGAAGACCCTGTCCCACAAGCTGAATGCTTCGGCTAAGAACCTGCAGAACTTCATCACAGGGCGGCGCCGGAGCGGCCACTACGACGGACGCAGCACCCGCAAGCTGCCCAATGACTTCCTGACATCTGTGGTGGACCTCATCGGAGCAGCCAAGAGTCTGCTGGCCTGGCTGGACAGGTTCGTGTCACGTTGAAGCACGTGGTGGCACGCTTCCTGTCTGACATTTCTGCTTGGCTTAGTTTAGCACCCCCCCCACATGCAGAGAGCCCACCAACAGCATCTTAATGGTATTGGAATGAGTGTGAGGTCACGGCCCTGACTCCTATAGCACCCTCAAGCACACACAACACACACATGTCCGCTCTGCTCCCAGTTGGGGTGCCCACGCCTGTCACACGTCCGCTCTGCTAACAGGCCGACATTAGTTCCAGACGTGGAGGAGATGGTTGTCCGTCTGGCCAAGGCCTCGGTCAGTGACCTCATACCTCAGGTCCTTTTAGGTAGATGTGGTGAGACTTAGTAAAATGGCACAGAGATATCTATGTAGTGTTGTGTGTTTGAATTTAAGGACGTCATTTTACTCTTTCACTGATGGTGGATTTTTAAAATCCTGAGTTAATCTTGGTTCACAGCTTCTTTCAGTCTTCTGCCACCTGACATGGACAACATGGCAGGTTTACGGTTCCCATGGATTACCCATAATCCCCCTGATGAGACCATGGAGGGCCATGTGCAGATAGTGGGTATAATGACTGTATCGCAGGCTGCAGAGAGGCGATCATGTTGCTTTTCTTATGTAATCCTCATGAGCAATCGTGCAGCAAACAAAAGATGAGTAAGGGTTACGTAAATGTGTTTTTCTGCCTTTCCTGTGACAGCCTGCTGTGTGTGCAGTGACTGTGAGTGTCTGTAATCTCATCTTGCGTCTGGAACGACATGCAGCAGCTACTGCCACCTTGAATGATGGGTGTGGTTACAATGCTGAATGGGTGTGCTGGGGTGTGGTAACCATACTGAACGTGTGAGGTGGGTTTCATGATGTTAATCGGCTGTCACTGAGGTGACTTTAAGGGGTCACTGTAGCGTTGATCTTCCCGCCATTCACAGTTTACCCAGGGATGTCTTGAGAGCTGTCTGCTTGTCTCTTTGACATTTTCGGTGGCTTGCAGACCCATAATGTTCAAAGCACCTGCTTGTTCTTCCGCTGTAATCCAGTGAACAGGTCTAAAAAACATTTAAGATTATAATAGTAAAGTGACTGTAAGGTAAGAACAGTAAAATTTCTAACATAGAGAGAGGTGTCCATATTTTCTGTGACTGGACATAATATTTATTTATACCATAGATGCATATACATGTTGATTTAAAAAATTTTTTTTTTACGCTGACGATCTGCGCCTCGGAAGTGCCATGGTTGGCAGGCTAGCTTCTCCATTGGAGTGTGGATGTACCGCTAGTGGAAAAATACCTGGAACCCTGATTTTTTTTATGACAGTTCCAGCTCAGCATGCAATTGGAAAAAGCACGTATGTGAGAATAACCCCTGCCTGTAGGTTTAATAAGCTCGGTTACGTAAAACACCTTGGGCACATCCAACGAATGTTTCGGTCACATCCCGTTTAGGTGATCAGGTGGGAGGGCTTGTGTGTGACATTCCACTGCTCCTATTGGAGGAGGTGATTGTCACACCTGGCTGCCACTGTCTATTGGGTGTGGTCAGAGAGAACAGTAACCTAATGGTTAATTTCAGGTGCTACTTGTATTTCAGATCTCCCTTTGCCGCAGTGGCAGACTACTCTGTGACCCGGAACAGTGTGATTCAGCTGTGCTTGGAACTCACCACCATCGTGCAGCAGGTGACCTTTCACACGTCATACCTGTGACACCTGCAGGAGGCCTTGCAGGGCTCCTCATCTGCACTCCCTGCATGATAATGAGGAAGGGGGCTGAGAATGTGTGTTTCCAGGTCAGGGAATTGGGAGATTTGAATAGGGCCAGTGGGGAATTGTGGTTTCCTCTTGTTGCTCTCTTATGGAGCAGCCAGTGTCCCACAGATCACGGCGTACAGAAGACCTGAAATAGGCCACTGCCTCACTTTACGGAGTCCATGATGACAGGCCCTCCTGATAGAGGGTGCTGTTTGAGACCCACAGAGTGACTGAGGTGCTGTTGACTGACAGTGTGATCCAGCGGTGCTGTTTGAGGTCAATAGTTGGACGGATTTGGATGCTGTGGACAGAATTAAAGGGGTTGTGCTCAGGCTCTGTATCGGTTCCTAACCTAGAAGGTGGGAGTTTGCAAGCTGAAGCATTTTCAAAATCAGTAAGCTGGACCTAAGGCTCATGCTGCTTCCAGCCCTGCATGGCCCCAGCACGTCCCCAGCAGGGCCCCAGCATGTCTGCAGCCTGTGCATCAGCTGTCTTTCGGCTCTGCTGCAGTAATCACACGTTCAGTCTTTAACTCAGCGTGTGACCATTTCTATCTCGGATTTGCAATAGTGTTTTGCTGGTTATGTAGCCGCTGGGTCTAAAGGCTGCTTATTTCCATGTTGACGTCCACCCTGGGGCTCTGCCTGCCTGGGCAGCCCCGCTCTGGCTATAGTTACATGGGTTCTGGAACATGGTGTTATTGATCAGGCTCTGTGTCAGAGCCACAGAAGGAGCAGAGCAGAAAGATGCCATTAGGATGGGCCTGCGACTCAGTGTTACTTCAGGGTACCAGCCAGCTTCTCAGTACCATCCTGTCAGCCTTGATGGAGATTGCAGGAAAGCTGGGAAAAGAAGTGATTTGGCCACCCCTGTGTTTTGCCTGATCCACCTGTGGCACATCTGAACATCTGTGTCTGTCTGGCAGCCTGGCAATATGGAGTTATGGGGATGAGCCCATAGCTGAAATTGAAATTTTCCCATAAATGGTATTTTATTATAGATGTTATTCAGGCAGGCATGAGGGCTTCATTTGGGATTAAACTCCCAGGATGCCTTGGGTTTTGGAGTGACCGGCAGCAGAGGAATGGGGCTTCAGCTCCTGACCAGGGATGTAACCATGACAAAAGTGGGACAGCAGTGGGATAGCAGCGTTTTCCTGGTGGACGATGACATGGGCCCGGGGAGTGAGCGGGTTGAACGTCTTGCTACATTTGCCTCAGAGCAGGCTTTTCTGGGAAGTTTACTGTGGCATGAGGTGGCTTTAATCGTCACATACAGACGACACTGCCACTCTGTGCCTGTGTACCACACAGCACTAACCTATTACGCTCTCTCTATTTTTAGGACTGTACTGTGTATGAAACGGAGAACAAAATCCTGCATGTGGTGAGTATCTCGTCATGGAAACAGCCCTTCCTTGCTGTACAGGCCATTCAGTCGGGGAGATGCTGTGAGTGGTGTCCTTGTTTCTGAGGACCTCCCTGCTTGCACTAAAGAGAGCAGAGAGCCTGTCTCAGTAAATGAGGTCAGACCCTTCCTGGGGAACCACTGCCAGCATCATGGAGACGAGCCACATCAGTCCGACAGCGCTGTCCCTTCTCCTGAGTCACCAGAAGAGAGGACTCCCTGCTGTTATGGAGAGGCTGAGGAAGAGGCGGGACTGCTGTTACCGAGAGGAAGAGGCGGGACTGCTGTTACGGAGAGGAAGAAGAAGAGGCAGGACTGCCATTACAAAGGAGGCGGAAGACGAGGCGGGACTGCCGTTACGAAGGAGGAGGAAGAGGAGGTGGAATTGCCATTATGAACAAGGAGGAAGAGGCAGGCCTGCTGCTGACATGACTAGAGGAGGACTGTCAAGAAGATGCGAGCTAGACCAGGTTCCTTTAACAGAAGGCTGTTTGCAGTGTTGTGTCAGGACTCTCACTGAGGAGCCATAGTAGCTCCATCCCAGCCTCTTTCCCAGCCTTGACATCCTGCTGAAGTCACTCCTCCCAGTCTATGTCACATTAGTTGCAGGTGGAACCACACTGAGCCTTCTGGTTCACACTTCAAAGTCCTCTTCAGTTTTGAAGTGCATTTGTTAGCCCAGGATTCCCTCCTTTGTAAAGATACCCTGCTGTAAATGTATAGGTCCATGGCACTGGTTAGCAGCAGTAAGTGGCCATCAGGTGGCATAGTAGCTAATGAACCAGACATACTGCTGTTATAAAATCAGGGAGGCTGGGTCAGCCAGGCAAGCCCCCGGACAGCAAGATGGCAGACAGGCTGAACCTCCAAGTCTCACACATTGTGCCACAGCTCCTGTCCCTTTTCAGGCTCCTCCTTTTTTCTCCTGAGGGCGGATTTTTCTGCCTGTAGTTAGGGTTAGTGTGTCTGTTGTGGTACATTTATTACTGTGTCTCGACTGAGGTTTGGATTTTGCACATTGGTGTGGTCGGTAGGGTTCTGCCATGATGGTTTGGGATGTGTGCTTCTCTCCTCAGTGTAAGACCCTGTCTGGGGTGTGTGACCACATCATCTCCCTGTCTTCTGATCCAGTCGTCAGCCAGTCTGCTCACTTGGAGGTGGTGCAGCTGTCTAACATCAAGCCTGCTGATGGACTGGTGAGACCTGCATTGAGCCTGTGGAGAGAGTGTGTGTGTGTGTGTGTGTGTGTGACAGAAAGAGTGTCAGCCCCTCTTTGTGTGTGTAACAGTGTTTAACTGTTTCTTTGGAGAGAGATTTTCTTTGGGATAATAATGTTCCTCTCTCCCACAGGGCATGTATATAAAATCCACATATGATGGCCTACATGTCATTACTGGAACAACTGAAGGAGTAAGTATTTGTGTGTGTATATGAAGTGTTGTATACAGTAATTGTCTCCAGTGTGTGTGCGAGCATGTGTAGTGTAGAGCATGTGTCTCTAGTGCACCACTAAGTCTTCTAAAGCCCACCACCACTGGTGTTCCCTCCAGTCCCCAGCCGATCGGTGTAAGAAGATCCATGCAGGCGATGAGGTCATCCAGGTGAACCAGCAGACAGTGGTGAGTTAATCATCCCTAACCCTTAACTCTAACCCTGTTGCTGCTGCTCCTGCCTCTAACCCCTGCTGCATCCCTCACACTCAGCATAGTTCAGGCCTCCAGCCAGCAGGGGTCAGTATGGGGCACAGCCATTTGTGTGTGACTGGGTGTACCTCTCTCAACTGAATTTGTGAGAGTGTGTGTTCAGCTGGGGGTCTGTGGTGAATTCCGCTCAGGATGGGACTAATGTGTGTTCTTTGGTCTGCGTTGTGGTCGACCGCAGGACATGCTGGGTTGAGGTTTGTGTCTGACTGTGGTTTGGCTTAGTTGACCTGGGTTAGTGCTGTTTGGGGGTCTGTGCCTGGATTGCAATTGGGATCACGCTGGGTGTTTTTTTTTGGCTACCTCTGACAGTGGATGTGATCATAATGGGTACTTCAGTAATGATGGCAGTTTGTGTGACGCCTCCTAAGAGGACAGTGTTACAAGACCTGCTAACCCTAGGAAGATGGACAGGACAGTGCAGGTGCTGGACATACAGTTTAGAAGACTAGTTAGGCCAGTTTATAGTCACCAGTATAGTAATTAAAAGATTCATTTGATGGCCAGCAATGCCCCCCTTATCCCCCCATCACATACGTGTGTGCACACACACACACACACACACACACACACACACACACACACACATACGCACGCACCAAACTGCATCCCCAAATCCAGCCCATCTCAGTCTGTCTTTGAGTGTGTTTATGTACTGTGTGTCTATGGTTTCTGGAGGGTCTCTCCTTGGACCTCTTCCATCATCTTCATGTTTAGGTCCCTCCCAAGAAGCCGGACTGAATGTCTTCATATGTGTCACAGTGCAAGAGACAGAACTTCCAGGGTGTGTATGTGTGTGAGTGCAGCACGACTTCTGTTGGTGTGCATGTGTGTTAATGGTGTTTTTGCAGGTGTATACTGTGTAGTGAAGAGTGTGTGTGCCTGTGTGGAGGAGGATTCTGTGTCTGGGCTTCAGGTTGAATGTGCGTTGCTGTGTGTGTGTGTGTGTGTGTGTGTGTGTGTGTGTGTGTGTGTGTGTGTGTGTGTGCGTTGACTCTGTGTCTGTCGGTTGCTGTAGGTGGGCTGGCAGTTGAGGAACTTGGTGAGCTCTCTGCGTGGGGATCCCAGCGGGGTGGTCCTGACACTGAAAAAGCGGCCTCAGAGCACGCTGGGCGCTGCCCCCGCCTTGCTAAAGAACATGCGATGGAAGCCACTGGCCCTGCAGGTAGGCAGTGTAGCCGCTCAACCCGCAAGCCAAGTCACAGGCCACGGCCTTGCTGCTGTGACTCGCAGTCGACCCTGTCTTTGGCTTTAGGGACTGGTTAGTCTGGATTTACCATTCTTATGTTGCTGTGCAACCCCATTTTTTGTGGGAGTCATCTTTCTTAAATGAGGGCAATTCTCTGAGACTCCTTTTTCCACTGAGTGAGTCACTGTGTGTATGACTCATCTCTGTTTTGAGTGAGTCACTCTGCGTAAGACTCACCGCTGGCCTTAGTTTGTCAGGTTGAATCATTGTAAATGGCTCATTTTATTACAGAGTGAGTCAGTATGTTCAGGAATGCTGTACTGATGGAGTAACGATATACAGGATTCATTCTTCATAGTGAGTCACTGTCTGTTTGACTCATCTCTCTGCTGAGTGAGTCACTATGTACAAGATAAATTTCACAGTAGAATAAGTTTGTTTACAATTTGTCAGTGTAAAGGCTGAATCAGTGCTTATAGGACTCTCCTCACCTGTGAGTCAGTGTAGTTCTGTGCTAGTTCAGAGTCATGTTTATATTTTCCACCTAGGTTTGAGGCTGTCTGTGTGTGTGTGTGTGTGTGTGTGTGTGTGTGTGATTTGGTGGGCGATACAGGTTCAGTCATCCTTTCACTCCCCGGGGGCGCTGTGGAAGCGGCTGGCATTGAGCATTTGTACATCCTGACTAGTTATAACTGCTGTCTTGTGTAGCCCAGGATGTGTTTCTGGCCATAATGGTACTTCTCAGTCTAGACACAGTGCAAAACCCTCATATTAGTCCCTGCAGTATGCAGAACTTGAAACACACTTTGTGCTCATGCCTCGTGTGTATGTCTGCAGCCCTCCATGTCTATACACACGCATGTTCATATAAACTCAACATTCAGTTGAGCTCAGTCGTACCACTTTAAATACAAGTCATACTTCTTTATATTATGCATATAATGTACAAATATGGTATCTCTGTGGCCTGACCCCTCTGTGGCTGGGGTCCGATTGCTGCACTGCTTCTGTGTGTATGTAGCTTGTGCTGCCTGGTGGCGATGGCCATCTCCAGGGAGCTTGTCTGGAAGCTGCAGACTTTGGAAGCAGGTCCACATTTCCCAGTGTGTTTCGACGCCCCCCGGTGCTCAGGGTTACTCAGCCTCCTTGGCTCTAAATAGTGTCTGCCTGTTCTGCTGGCTTTCCACAGCACTGCCTGTCTGAGAGGTCTGGTTGGTGAAGAATACTGCTGCTGCGTTGAGCCTCTTCGAGATGTCTCTACAGAAGACAAAGGTGTTCATAATTAATGCAGAGAGAAAGCACTCTGTGTTCGTACCTAATCTAGTGACAGAGTTTCAAAGGCTGTGTATGAGCCTGCAGTTCCCTAACGGGCTTGGAGATGGGAAGTGAGAGAAACTCTGTTGGCATCCCAGAAGGTTCATAAAAACGTGATGCTATGGTAGTTCTTTGTTTTTATGGTTCTCCTGTAGTTCTTGTGCAGTGTGGGAGTTCTTGCTGTGATAAACTTTTTCTTATGGTCCTCTTGAGGTTGTCATAAACTGAGGGTTCTTGTGTTAAACTTTGGTTCTTGTGGTTCTCATACACTGAGAGGGTTCTTGCTGTGGTATCCTTTTGTTTTTATGGTGCTCTTATGGTTTTTATACTCTGAGGGTTCTTGCTGTGGTAATCTTTCATTTTAACGGTCCTGTTATGGTTCTAATACACTGTGTGGGTTCTTGCTTTTGTAAACTTCTGTACAGTTCTCTTGGTTTTCATTTTAGTGTTCCATGCTGATCACCATGTGTCACTGTTGCACGCACACAACTCAACCTAGGTCCAGCATGTGCATTGATTGATTCTTTTATTACTGGATTCACAAAATTCCCAAATGACCATTTGATTTAAGACTTGTTAGTTAAGCATTTTTGGTAACTTTGGAGATCAAGAAGAGGAGGAGAGTGAGGTCAGAGCCAAGGATCAAATGGTGGAAGTTCAAAAATGAAGACTGTAAGGTGGAGTTCAGGGAGGAGTTAAGACAGGCACTGGGTGGCAGTGAAGAGTTACCAGATAGCTGGGCAACTACAGCAGAAGTGGTAAGGGAGACAGCTAGACTGGTGCTTGGTGTGACATCTGGTCAGAGGAAGGAGGACAAGGAAACCTGGTGGTGGAACGAGGAAATACAGGAGAGTATACAGAGGAAGAGGTTAGGGAAGAAGTGGGATAGTCAGAGAGATGAAGAACATAGACAGGAGTACAAGGAGATGAGGCGTAAGGCAAAGAGAGAGGTGACGAAGGCCAAAGGAAAGGCGTATAGCGAGTTGTATGGGAGTCTGGACACTAAAGAGGGAGAAAAGGACCTGAACCAATTGGATAGGCAGAGGGACCGAGCTGGGAAAAATGTGCAGCAGTTTAGGGTGATAAAGGATAGCAATGGAAACGTACTCAGAAGTGAGGAGAGTGTGTTGAGCAGATGGAAAGAGCGCTTTGAGGGGCTGATGAATGAAGAGAATGAGAGAGAGAAGGTTGGATGATGTGGGGATTGTTAATCAGGAAGTGCAGTGGATTAGCAACAAGGAATTAAGGACAGCTATGAAGAGGATGAAGAATTGAAAGGCTGTTGGTCCAGATGACATGCCTGTGGAAGCATGGAGGTGTTTAGGAGAGATGGTAGTGGAGCTTCTAACCAGATGGTTTAACGCAATCTTGGCAAGCGAGAGGATGCCTGGAGAATGGAGAAGAAGTGTACTGGTAACGATTTTTAGGAATAAGGGTGATGTGCAGATCTGTAGTAACTACAGAGGGACAAAATTGATTAGCCACAGCATGAAATTATGGGAAAGAGTAGTGGAAGCTAGACTAAGAAAGGAGGTGATGATTAGTGAGCAGCAGTATGGTTTCATGCCAGGAAAGAGCACTACAGATGGGATGTTTGCTCTGAGGGTGTTGCTGATGTATAGAGAAGGTCAGAAGGAGTTGCATTGGGATGTGTTCAAGGTAGAGGTGGGATTACATCAAGGATCAGCTCTGACCCCTTTCTTATTTGCAATGGTGATGGACAGGTTGACAGACGAG
>JAACJT020000064.1:15023205-15040201 GCA_009936485.2 Gymnarchus niloticus | reverse complement strand
TGTGTGTGTGTGTGTGTGTGTGTGTGTGTGTGTGTGTGTGTGTGTGTGTGTGTGTGTGTGTGTGTGTGTCAGAGAGAACGAGTGAGCTGGGAGGGGTTTTATGTCATCCTTTCCTTGTGGCCTTGAAACTCTCTGTGTGACCCAGTGTGGCAGTAGAGCTGAAGGCCAAAAAGAGACTCTTGAAATGTGTTTATCTCTGGGTGTTGTGCCGTACAGTTTGACTTGTGCTGTGTACAACTGCGTGTGATTGTTCCTCTGTCCTTTTTGTGTGTGAGTGACACGGCCCCTTTTGCTGTTCTATGTATGTGTGATTATCTTTTTCTCTGTGTGTGACATCACCCCTCTTCCCATTTATGTGTGATTTGTCCCCTCTGCTGTTTGTGTATGTGTGTTCACCCCCTTCTCTGGCTGCCTGCTGGACAGTACAGGGTGACAGCAGTGTTAATCAGCTATACTCACCGCAAGGTAATTAGAAAGTCTGCAGGAGCAGAATCCGCCTGCCCACTCCTTAACGAGGCACAGTTGCAATACCACCTCCTGCCCGGGGACCTCAATTAGTTTCAGAAACACTATCATTAGTTTAATGCCAAGGAAAAGAGCAGTAGAGAATATGTGTGCTAGGACGTGACGAGGACATACTGGGACGAGTTCTAATATCAGGATGTACTGGGGCAAGCTTTTGTACCTGTGTGTTCTGGGACAAGCCTTTACGCTGCTGTGTGATCAGAAAAGCTTTAGTACGAGGTCACACTACCCACTCTGTAGCCTTCTGGGATCCAGGGGATGATAGTCAGTGCCTCACTTTTTCCTGTTGGGTTGGACTAGTGGCAGGCGGAGGGCCCAGTTATAATAGGAGAGAAGTGGGAGGTTTGGGGGAGCTCCTGTTTTCCGCACTTCTCACTGATCCCCCGGCCACTGCTCCACGCCGTCCCCGCCATCTGGGCAGACTGTGGTTCTCACTGGGCCAAGGCCTTTCAGGGATAGGAGGGAGGCATGAGGAGGAGTTCTCAGGGTTTGTCTTGGTGTCACATCCAACATTTTACGTGTGCATTAGGCTGATGGGTTGTCCCCAGAACACCTACATGATACCTGGAAACAGCAAGAATGTAGGTAGAATGTACCAATTAACGGCAGCACCGATGGAGTATCGACCACCTCATAGCCGTAATCACCAGAAAGTCAGGGGTACCCAGTTGGTAGTGCCCATGGTTGCTGGCAGGTACCCTGCGGAGCGATCTGTCCACCTGAAGGAACAGAAGAAAGAGGTCTTACTCTATCAAAACACAGAAAGCAAAGGTGGAACTCTGGAAAATGTCAGATCATATTGTGACTGAAGGCTGCTGACATGTGCTGTGTTTGACCTGCAGACCTTCCAACAATCCTCACTGCCGTCAAAGTCCAAGAAGAAGAACAGGGGTGAGAGAAGGGGCAGTGCCCCCATCTTCACCATTCACAGGCTGATCCCTGCTCTGCCCCCCCATCTTCATCGTTCACAGGCTGATCCCTGCTCTGCCCCCCGCATCTTCACCGTCCACAGGCTGATCCCTGCTCTGCCCCCCCCCATCTTCACCGTCCAAAGGCTGATCCCTGCTCTGCCCCCCCCATCTTCACCGTCCACAGGCTGATCCCTGCTCTGCCCTCCCATCTTCACTATCCACACAGATTTATAATGATGGTTTAATTTATCATCTCGAGACATGTTGGTCAAAGTGCTACTGTTCACCTGCTGATCTGTACATTTCTCTTGAAACTCTGTGATGGGATCTCTGAGCACATCTTTCCTGGTGCTCCCCACCCCCAGCTGGACCTCTGCCCTCCATCAGCAAGCGTCGCATATCTTGCCGGGACTTGGGTAGGGCCGACTGTGAGGGCTGGCTCTGGAAAAAACGGGATGCCAAGAGTTACTTCTCTCAGAAGTGGAAGAAGTACTGGTTTGTGCTGAAAGATTCCTGCCTCTACTGGTACATGAATGAGGAGGTGAGGAGAACCTGATTCTCTGCCATAGTGGGCAGAGCTGAGGTTAGACAGGGTCTGATGAATAATTCCAGTGCAGGCCAGTTAGGCACACTAGAGAGCTTGCACCCCTCCCACGTTTGGGAAGTCTGACACATGTGAAATTTGCATTCTCTTCTGGGGAGATTTAGGCTTAGAGAGAAGGGTTCAAATGGATTGTGGAAACCTGTGTGACCAGCATTAGTTAAGCTGGTCTTAAAACCCTAGTCATTCCTGCCATTCTTCTCCTCCCAGAGCCTGTTAAGAGAACAGTAGGTGTTAGTAGCTGCCTTTGGGGGGATGGGCAGGAGATGCAAGTAAGACATCTCAGTGTTTGTAGCATAGCACTAAGTATAGTGATGGGACGAGTGAGGCTTCAAAACCTGTGGTAGCATTGATTGGTAGTTCAGGATGCTCCCACCCACCATGGGTTCTGAAGCCTTGCTTGTCCCATCACTAGTCCTAAGCTCACTGTGAACCACTTGGTCATGAACCATTCAGGGACACTTGTGGGCAGTTGGTCTAATTAAGGCAAAACAGGGAGACTCACCTCTGATCCCATGTCCCCTAACCCCGGACAGGATGAAAAGGCAGAGGGCTTCATCAGTCTCCCCGAGTTCAAGATTGACCGGGCAAGCGAGTGCCGCAAAAAGTAGTGAGTATCCATAGAAATGTGCCCAGCCCAGGGAATTCTGGGAATTGGCGTTTGGAGAGGGAGCCCATTATCTGTTTTTATGTTTCAGTGCCTTCAAGGCCTGTCATCCCAAGATTAAGAGCTTCTATTTTGCCGCAGATGGTGTGGATGACATGAACAGGTAAGACTCATTACTGTCATCAACATTTATGCCCGCTTCGATGTGGCCACGTCACCTGTTGCTAACATTGCTGAGCAGAGGCTCTAGCATTAGTCAAACACAGGAAACTTCAAGCTGTGCCTACTTTTTAATACAGTTTCTTACGTTTCTGCCAGCTTAGTTTTGCTTGTGTGATTGTGTTTTTCTTTCTGGCAGCTCCAGGTATTGTTAATGGCAGCGTGTCAGCCCTTTGACTCACACTTACATCAGTCGGTGGCCACCGTATCTGTCACATGCCATCAGGCAGGAGAGCCTCCTAGTGGCCGAGGTCCTGCCGTGGCAGACAGGCCATCATGACGTCGTCGTCCTCCTCCTCCTCCTCATTCCCGTCAGAATCTTTAGCCCACTAACAGTCCAGAAATGCCAGAATAAGGACAGTATGAGTGAAGAAATAGCTGAGGATCACTGTGAGATTGTAAGGAGGAGTGTAGGGCGAGACACACAGCGCTGTCTTACACAGACACACACATTCAGAAAGCTGGCCAGTGATTACACAGCTGATGATGCATTTCCTGTGATTTCTCTCCCCTGCTGACTTTCAACTGCAGGTGGCTAAGTCGTCTCAACATGGCTGCCGCAGGCTACGCTGAGCGGGAGAGGATTAGACAGGAGCAAGGTGAGAGGGCAAGATATCAAGGAGGAGCATCATGGGTAATTGCATGATGACCCAAGCTGGAATCTGAGTCCTCAGGTCATCACTGAGATCTGGAGTGTGTTTAGGAAACCGAGATGAGTGTATTTGCTGGTTCCTGCTTGAGCAAACTGATAAAAGGCCAGTGGACACAGTACCATGTGAGGACAGTGTTGTGCTGTGATGTTCAGTGTTGTGTGAGGAGGATGCGGCACTGAGCTTTGGGCTTTAGTGCCGTGTGAGAAGGACGTAGTGTTGAGCTGCAGTATGGAGAGGAGGCACTAGAGAGATGCTCCAGCTGCCTCGGTGCTGAGCAGCACAGTCATGGATATGCAGTGAAGTCATCACTGCAGCCTGCCAGCTTCTGCCTTCCATTCCTCGTCTTCTTCTGTTCTTCTCAAACCTTTCCGTTTTCAGCCCCGCTCTCCATTCCCGTCTGTCTGCTGCTTTGTCCCAGTATCTCCTTGGGCTCCATTTAGGGTTCTGCTGGATGGGCAGGATTAACTGGTTCTGCCAAAGTGGCCATAAACTTAACCCTATAAGCCCTAAGGGTGTTTTGAAGAATTTGGCCTACAAGACATACCCAAAGGTAAAGAGGTTACTCTGGACACATTAAGAAAGATTGAAAGTGGAGGGAACCTGGAAGATGATGCATTCTTTCTGCTACCGAATCTGCAAATGAGCCAATCCTGCTGCGGTCGTATTTCATTCTTTAATCTTTTGGTGACATTTGTACTGTGGAGTCTTGCCACGGTAACATGAGCAGTGTAGCAGTATGGGATGTACCCTGCAGTGAATCCAAATAAAACATTAGAACATGGCTTCCTGGTCTACTGTAGGCTTGGTGCTGTGGGTTACTTAGGGTCTGACAGGCATTTATGTAACTGGCATTCCTGCATTTAATTCACTGCAGTGAGAAATCTGGGTCATGCTGATACTGATGACAATGCTGCAATATCTCTTTGGCGCCCCCTGCTGGCATAAATTGGTGCTGCAATATTTGTCGGTCTGATTTCAGATTATTGGAGTGAGAGTGAGCATGAGGAAAACGACACACCTTTGACACCCAAGCAGGACAGCCCACCACCACCGTATGACACGTACCCTCGTCCCCCTTCGGTGAGTTGGCCTGGCTCCAGCTGCACGTTAGCTTCTCAGGCATCCTTGAACCGCCAGGGAACCAGCTGTAACCAGAGTAGGAATGGTAAATGCTCTCCAGGATATGACCTCATCGTGGCTGGGGTGGCATGTTGAAGAAGGTGGGGGTTTGTAGGACAGATGGCTGGAGGCTAAAGGGGCTGGCTGGAGCCGTTTGTGAGGGGTTCATTTTACTGGGGGGTGTCTGAGACGGGGGTTGCCAGGGTCTTGCTGGGGACAGCAGGACTCTTTAGGATACAGAGACTCTGACCTTTGACCTTTTGCAGCGCTGCACCATGCCTCATACCCAGCAGGCCATACTAATTTAGGAAGCTGTCTGTGCCCCGTGGGCTGATCATATGGCATGTACCCTGGTATGCAGTCCTGTGGGGTATAAATATCCCAAACTACCAACACGTGGATATAAATAGCAGGCAGGTCATGGTTGGACAGTGTGTTCACTCAGGAGCTGCACAGTGGCCCCACTTACTGCCGATTAACGTTGTAAAAACACACATTCCAGACATAATCCTTATTAACATGTGTCAGTGCTTTTAAATTCTTCTTTAGCGCTCTCTGCAATGTGAGAGAGACAATAAAATAGTAGTTGTGATGCAGTACATTGGCCATGGTGGCTGCTACATTTGGTCATGTCATTTCTTCACCCTTCTTTCAGATGAGCTGTCCCAGCCCCTACCTTGAACCCAAGCATGCCCGGCTTTCCTCTACGGAGACCTCACAGTCTCGCTCATCTCATGAGGAGTTCCGCTCTGAGCCACCAGGAGGCAGCAGCAGTGGCGGCGGCTCTCCGGCACGCAAGTCGACCAGCCAGCGGCGGTCATGGCAGGACCTCATTGAGACGCCTCTGACCAGTGCGGGGCTGCACTACCTGCAGACGCTGCCGCTGGAGGATGCCGTGTTCGGCGAGCCGGGTGGTGGGGTTTCCCCAGAGGGGCGGCGACAGTCCACACTCCCCGCCCAGCGTAGCCTGCTTCAGGACCACTATGGCCCCTTCCCTATGGCCGGGGGGGAGCAGCTGCTCAAGCTGCCCGGTGGGGGGGTGAAACCCCGCAGTTACACCCTGCCGAGGGACGGGGGCCTACATGCTCTCCTCAGTCCGTCCACCAGCGCTGAGCACAATGATATGCAGAAGTACCAGCTGGGCCGCAACCACCAGAGGGGAGAGGGTGAGGAGCAGACACGTCCTGGGAGAGCTTAAAAATTGGGATGGGGGGTTAAAAGGGTACACAATCTGCTGTCTTCATCTTGTCTGTCTGCATGTGAACATAACTCCTATTGGCCCCACTCAGCAATCAGTGCAGCGCCCCAATCGGTGACCATAGTCAGCACATTTCCCCAGGGCCCCCCTACACCCCTTCAGTCATTCACCATGGCAACGCAGCACCGTCATCACGCTGCGGCTGCCTCAGCCTGCCTGTACGGCTCAGCCCAGAACCTCAGGGCACTGTGACGTTCGGGACGCCACCCTGCACTGCCTGAACGGCCCAGCCCACATCCTGTGATTCTGCCTCGCTAAGCACCTCAAATAAAGATGCTGGAATCACCATCAATCACATCACCTTAACATTGGCTGAGATCACACAGCTTAGCCATTCTTGTGCTCAGTCGGACAGTAAGTGACCCTCCTGAGCCTGCCTGTATGCTGCATGTATTCGGTCACAGCCACAGCTGGCTGTTTGCATTAATGAGCAGGTGAATCTAATTAAGTGGCCACTGAGTCCCAGTAAAATGGTAAAGAGGAGGCTGCCTTCTAGTGACCATGTGAAGTACCGCTGAGAGCCTCAGTGTGCAACCTGGGATGATGATGTCTCCTCGTCTAGGCATGTTGAAGGCCCTCTCTGCAGCTTTTCAGACAGCCATGCTATTCTGGCTGTTTACCATGTAAAAGAGCTGAGGGGGCGGAGCGTGGGGGGGGCATACAGGAGCTGGGTCCTTAGGGTGAGTGTCGTGGAGCCAGGGGGTGAAGCTCCACTCACGGGAACATATAGAAAATTCTGCAGACATTTGTGTGACTCTAACCCGAGGAGAGCCAGGCACTCTCTTTCATCCAGAGCTGGAATGTATGGAGCAGAATAATCTTGGGGGGTGGGGCTATTGACATCTTCCTGTTTGTCACCAAGAATAGAAGGCAATAGTGTGATTAAACCCCAGCAGGCTAATTTGCCCATTAAAGGCACTGTGTCATCATTAGCGATTACCCTGTGGGGATTATGATTGACTGGGAAAGACAGTGTATAGTCAGAAGGTCGATAAGTGCTGTGTGTGTGTGTGTGTGTGTGTGTGTGTGTGTGTGTGTGTGTGTGTGTGTGTGTGTGAGAGAGAGAGAGAATATGCACGAGTGAGAGCAGCCTTATATTCAGCAGGAGGGAGGAAGGCACAACACAAGTTTTTAGCTGCTGTGGCCAAAGGATAAAAACGCTGCTTGGAGACACCCCAAGCGAGACAGCCGGTCCCTCCTGAGGCCCCAGAACCCCTAGGTGACGTCAACGCTCATGCCGATTCGCTGTGTTCTTACAGGCAGTGAGAAGGAAGGTGAACCGAAAGGGGACTCCCTGCGGGATCTGTACCTGGCCCTGGAACGGGCCAGCCTGTCCCCCACGGGGGAGCACCGCCTCACCACCAGGCTGGAGTTCAAGCGCTCTTTCATCCGGCGCAGCGATGACCCTCTGCTCAATGACAAGCTGCACCGGCTGCGCATCCTGCAGAGCACGCTCAAGGTGGGGCCTGCCAGTGTGTCCTCTGCCTCTCCACCGACTGGCCGACGCTGGGGCTCCAGCTCGCCGGCAGACCACGTCTGTCCTAAGACACTGGAGCATGAGATGCACACTCTGACATACAGGGCGAGAGATGAGAGAGAGCAAGGAGGCTGGATGGATTCAGATCCTCGGCCATATCAGGACTCCTGCTGAACCGGGCTCCCAGCTGCTCCTCTCTAGCTGTTAGCTGCTGCTTTGGTTCTGCTGGGTCTGCTCTCTCTCTCTCTGTGTGTGTGTGTGTGTGTGTGTGTGTGTGTGTGTGACTCTGAAGGTAATGGTGACTGTGGGTGTGTCCTGATGACTCTGAGGGCAAGGGTGAGTCTTTTTGTGTGCCTGAGGGTGACTGTGTGAGGATGAGAGTATCTGAGGGTGATTCTGTGTGTATGTGGGGTGACTCTGAGGGTAAGGGTGACTGTGTGTGTGTGTGTGTGTACAAGAGGGTGACTGAGTCTGATTTTGTGTGTGACTGAGTCTGAGGGTGATTCTGATGGTAAGGGTGACTCTGACGGTAAGGGTAACTTTGTGACTGAGTCTGAGGGTGACTCTGAAGGGAAGGGTGACTGCCTGCGTGAGGTTTTGTGACTTGAGTGTTCGGGGCTCAGTCTGCTGCCTGTGCCTGAGTTTGTGTTCAGACCTACTATGGCTGCTCTCCACTTCACCTGCATGTCTCTCATGGGCTGGTTCTAGTTCTGCTGTGGTCCTGCTGTCAGCACCTGGCGCTGATCCCCTTAGCTCCGCTGGACTTCTTGCTTTTGTGTGTGCATGTGTGCTTGTTCATGTGACTGCTTGTATGTGTGTGTGAGAGGATGTGTGACTGACCCTTCCCTCCCCCTCTGTTTCCGTGCTTCCCCCCAGGACAGGGAGGGGGAGATGGCTTTGATTGACAAGCTGCTGGCCAATCCCAAGCTCACATCCTCCGACTTCCAGGAGTGGAAGAGAATGTACCAGGAGCTGTTTGTGGAGGTGTGCCAGCCTCAGGCCCCGTCGGGGGGGCTCTCGGAAAGGGAGCCCACCCCCCGGGTTCCCACGCTGTCCCACACCCACTCCTACATCGAGACACATGTGTGAACAAGCCAGACGTAGTGGAAAGCAGAGAGTCATGCTCTGAACCTATGTGACTCTCGTTTGGGGGGCCCAGGCTACATCCATGCTGTAGATATATGCTGTCCACGGCCCTACATTTGGACCCCCATCCCCGGCCCTGCACTCTATATGGCTGCTGACCCGGGAAGAGCCAAATGAGCGGGGATTTCAGAGACAGTCAGCTGCGATGGAACAGGGATGGTCCTGCCAGAGCACTTTGGAGAGTCTCAGTTGGACTGAGTCCATTCTGTTTACAGACACTTTACTGCTTCAGTCTTTTTCACGTGTTCAATATAAGGGTATTAATAGGCTCATTTCTAGGACTATTGATGTAGTCCTTTTAAAAAGCAGCTCACAGTGATATCGTGTGGTCGGTCTGTGCTGGACCCTTGCTGTCACCTTATGTTTTCTCCAATATTCCATGCGTGTGGGTGGAATTTCAAACCTCTGCCTCTCTGGCATGAGGCTTGGATCTGAGAAAGACCCATCTGGGGTGGGGATGGTACCAACATCCTCATGGAGCCTGTGACTGACAGGGGATTCTTGGGCAGCCAGGTTCCTTGTAATAGGCCCTTAGTTAAAGTTGTCTTACATATGGTCCGGGCAGAAACGTGTCCGTTTCCATGGCAAAAGGGAAGCCGGGCTTTTTGTGAGTGTGTGTTTGTGTGTGTGATGTATGAGCGATGCATGTGTCAGTTGTTCCACACGTGTGAGTATGCCTGGCTGATGGGTACTCCTGTATGTATGCATGAGCGCTGTCTTCCCCGCCCCAGTACAGAATGCTGGCCGGTGTCTGCTTTTTCAGGAAGACTGTGACACTGAGTGTGATAGCTGGGCCCCAGCTAGCATGCAGTCTGTCCCCTGAGTCACCTGCTTGTAAGTGCCACTCCATTAATGTTTAAAATCAGGTCTCACCCAATTAACAGGTTTTCCCCACAACCCAGTGTGCCAAATGAATGTTGGATACGAGAGGAGAGGATTAGGAGACTCCAGCAGAATGCGTGCCTGCTGCTCACTCAATGCAGGCCACGCCTCAGTGTTGGGTTCGAGCCACGAGGCTGTCAGTCAGCTCCGTCCTTCCTCTGAACTTTAACGATGCAAACTTTGCACAGTGGAGCAGGGCCGTTGCCTTGGTTACTACCTTTACCCCAGTCTTACGATTCAGTGGGTCAGCTTTCCGGCTCTTCGTGGATGTACAGTTTCTACACGCCCGAGCATAAGCAGTCCTGTATGCACATGTGAACATATTCAACATGCAACATGTAGCTCCACAGCTGTTATTGTGATGCATGCCTTATGGATATGACACATTATATACACATTTTGTGAATTTTTACTGCCGCTACAGGAATATTTCAAAGGTGAAATTTTAACATAACAAAGGTGTCTTTTTTTTTTTTTGTCTGTTGGGATTGTAAATAAACTGTATTGGACCAAAAGAGTATATTCAGAGAGATCATAAATAATATATTTAGTGTTTTAATTTGAAAAAAGCTTGTGTTGACCATTACAGTATAACGACACGTTGAATGAATATTTTAATCATATTTATTGCTACTAGGAGGAAGCCTTGAACAGTTGCCATGTCGTCATACTGTTGCCATGCAACAGTGTGATTGGCAGTCTGGAACAATGGTTTCTGATGGAGGCTGCACAGAGAGATCTGTGGGCAAGCTGCAGCCAGACTGCAGCATGGAGCCGTGCCCATGCAGCCAGTCAGGTGTGTGTGTGTGTGTGTGTGTGTGTGTGTGTGTGTGTGTGTGTGAGTGTGAGTGAGTGAGTGTGAGGTTTCTGCTTTCTTTACTCCTATCCTAGGCTGGATTTCTCCCTTTCAGCTTTTAAAAGACATATGCTGGTAACTGGAGTCAATAAACTTAAGCTCTTTAAATCAATGCTGTGCTTTGAGATCTCATTGGAGAATGTCTGTAGCCGCTGTGTTAGTACATACTGCTCTCATCAGGTTGAAGTGCTCTCGGTTTTTCTGCAGGCAGTGCTGATGAAGATCTCTGTGCCTTCTCACTGGATTTTCAGAGTACTCCAGTATGGAGGCTTGACAAAGCAGGAGGCCTTCTCCCACTGTCCTGTCAGCATTATTCAATGACCTCCCCACACCCCAATACCGATACCACACTATTCTGATAGCTTGCTGCTGTTGTTGTTATTATTATTATTATTATTTTTATTTAAAGCACATTTCCTCTGGTAGAAAAACCAGTTGCCACATAGACATTCATATTGACAACTACCAGCACATTTGTACGCTAAATTCATCTGTTTGTCAAAATATGTTGTCTGGCCTGAATTTAGTCTGCTTTACACACAAAACGCGTTGCTTCTCATCAGCAAAGCCAGTGACTCGACCTGTGCAGTGACAATGTCCCCTTACTCAGTAACATCCATGAACTTCTAGTTACAGAAGGCTTTTTGTACCTGAAGTTTGAACCACATTACTTATCATTGGAAAATGATTTTTAAATGATTTCTTTCAGCCATTCTATGAAGTCGTAATGATTGTTTCCTTAGCCATTCTCTTCCATGCCGTTTACCTAACCCATCTTTTCATACGAAACCAGCTGTAAGTCAAAGGTAACACTAGCAGAGTCAAGCTGCAAGCATCCGAGTCATTTATGCTGTAAAGCCAAGTTTGTTGGCTGCCTGGAAGCCTGTCTGAGGTTGCAGTGTGATCTATGCAATCTCCTCCATCCTTCTTGTACCACCCACACATCACAAGTATGTCATTGCCTGTCCTACACCCTTCGTGGACCACCCATAGATCATGAGGATGTTTGTGTTTGTCCTCCATCCTTCTTGGACTACCCATAGATCATGAGAACATCAGTGCTTGTCTTCCATCCTTCCTTGGCCAACCACACGTTACAAGAAGGTCAGTCCCTGTCCTCCATCCTTCCCAGGTTGCCCACATATTACGAGAATGTCATTGCCTGTTCTTTGTTTGTCCTCATTCAAACACAGGCGCCTTCTTCCATTTCTTGCCTTGTATTCTTGTTTCAGTGACTTTTCTGTACCTGCTATCATTCCCACTTGCTGCACTGAGACGTATCTACCTAAACATGGTCCTCTGCTAAATCAGACCTTCTTACAACTGAGCACATCAACTGTCAGTTTCCCAGCTGCAATGGCTCCATGAAAAAAAGCAGGGCTGTAAATTGGACCTGAGAGAATAGAATGGGCTCGGTTTGAAGCCACTCTCTTCTTCCTCATAACACCAAACATATCCTGAGATCAGGAGAACGGTCACCTCTTGGGGGTGCTTGGGTTCTACATTTGGTGGGGGATTGGTAGCTGCATCAGAGTGCACCGAGTTCCACTCAAAGGCCAGGGCAGCTTGCTCACTTCCCTCCAGCTGTCACACACGGGGTCATACTCCAGCACGTTAGCCGTAGCCACCTCTTGGCCATCGTGCCACTTGCGGCCTCCAAGCAGCAGCACGGTACCCTCCAGCTGAGCCAGGCCGTAGCAAAAGCGGTCGCTCGGCATGGGCCTCAGTCGGCTCCACTCGTTCAGGGCAAGGTCAAAGCACTCGATGTCACTGAAAAGCTCGTACATTCCCAGAAAAACATACAGCTTGGTGCCCAGTGCTGCCATCTGGTGACCAGACCGGGCAATGGACATGGCAGGGCATTTTTTCCACTCTGTCTGGTGGGGATCCAGGAAGTACATGTCCTTGCTGCTTTGATGCTGCTCGCCATGGATACCACCAGATACATATATATTGTCGAGGTACGGGACGCAGGCATGGTTGTACATGCCACATGGCAGGGCTGTTACTCTCCGCCACCGGTCCACGCGCATATCGTAAGTCTCTACTGAATCCAGCGGCATGCCCATCTCTCGCCGGCCACCCAGAGCGTAGATCACATCTCGTACCACACAGCATGAGAAGTGTGCGCGCCGCTGCATCATGGGAGGAGCCATTTCCCAGCACCGGAATCGTGGATCATAGCGCCACACCTGGCTGCTGGCAGCCGCAACTGTGCCATTCTCATCTTTGACAAGCTCGCCCCCCAGAACGAACAGGAAGTTGCCAACAGTGCAGGCACAGTGGTGCTGCACCTTGCTGGGAAGGTCAGTGAGGTGCTGCAGCTTCTTGTGGTGTGGAAAGAAAGCCAGAACCTGTCCCTGAGGCCTGCTGGGCTCCGAGCTTCCGCCCACTAGCAGAACCTGGGTGGTGCTGGCACGCAAAGATGTCTGGGGGCTCTGCAGCATCGGCTGGCGAGGGCCCTGGGTGTGGTAATGCAGGGCTTTGAGGACCAGGCTGCAAATGAAAGGGGTCTGCAAAGGGGCTCGGCCCGAAGACAGCCGTGACAGAACATCAGGGGGAACCAGACCAAAACGGATCCTGCTCAGCACCAGGTTGCTTTTCACAGAGCTCACGTGGTTACGTTCCAGCCAGTCCAGCACGAAGAGGAGTAGCTGCAACTCATCCAGCCCGGGCATCTCCTGCACCGCCAGTGCAGCCTGGAGAGAGTCCAGGTTCAGCTCAAGCAGCCCGACTCGATCTCCCCCGGGTCCCAGGAGCTCCCCCATGTGGGCACCGATAAATGTGCTGGCCTTGGTCAGGGCATTGGTGGCCCCGTAGCGAGCGGCCATGTTAGCGAAGAAGCAGCAGTTGTCTAAGCTGATGTTGTCAGTGATGTACTGGCTGCAGAGGTCCACAGCAGGAGTCACTTGCAGGTAACTGGCAGCCTCCAGAGTGTCCTCGAGCGTGGAGGGTGAGAGGGAAAGCCAGGAGGTGTAAATGAAGTCCAAGACACTCCGCAGCCCTGTGGAGGAGACCGCCGGCAAGATGACGCTCCGGGCCCGGAATTCCTGAGTATACTCCTTGAACATGGACCAGAAGTAGTCACTGGCGCAGGCAAGCAAGCTGCGGTGGGCCGGGAACTGAGCACCATCCGCCGCAACCAGCACCAGGTCACAGAGAAGCCCCTGTGAGCGCAGTCGTTGGTACTGAGTCAGCACGCTAGCCCCGTGCTTCTTGCTCATCACCAGAAAATAGCTCATGGTTCACAGTCGTGGCAGGGAGGCGGGCGACATGGAGGTGAGGAGGACAGTGGACGAGTCAAGGATGAGACGCGGCTCCTGCGATGTGGACTCTGCAGCCCGTTTTGAGCATCTGACACATCAGTGGGCTGATTGGAGGGTTTGTGTGTGACCCGGCCCACTGCACCAACACACATTCGTTATCATGCTCCAAACAAGCCTGGCAAGGGCAAGCGGGCATCACATGACCCAACCCCTCCTGCTTGTGGTGAAGTAAGGCCAGCTGTCTGGTGTGTGCGAGTCCCGGTGGGGGGGTTAGGGGGGAAAGTGACATCCTTTCATCGATAGGCCTTTTTACTATACTCTGCTGGGGACTACTGCAAGTGATGCGATTAGCAGCTGCTGGCTAATGGGGTCACTTAATCTGAAGTCATGCCTCGGGAAATAAGAGGGTTAGTCACCAGTGAGGACTGCGCGTGCTGGCCCCCCCCAAAACGGAACAGGAATAGACCTGGGGACGGATCACAGCACATGACCGAAGAGCCGGGGAAGACGGGAGGGGGTCTGTCTGCGGACTCGAGGGGAGTGCTGATTTACAACAGGCCGGCTGAAGGACATGGCCGAGGAGACCACACCCACACGGAGGGTGCCTGAGCCGCCTCGAGAACGGCACCATCACACTCCAGAAATAATGGCTATCTGTAGCCTGGGAAGCCAGCAATGAAACCCCCCATGTTTTCTCTGGCTGGGGCAGCTGGAGGGTGCATATTGTTGCCCCGGTGTGATTAAAAGGTGGTGGCTGCTGGCTCCTACTGCAGCTTATCCTGCAGAGTCATAGGCAGTCCAGGGCTTTAAGGGGATTAGGGTTACAATGCGGATTAATGCTGCGGCTAGGCATGTGTTTGACCCGTGTATCAGCAGCAGCGAGTGTGCCATTTTCTGGGTCACACCGGCAGCCTACGGTGGGGGGGGGGGGGTGCTATTTTTATTGCTTATCGGCTTTCCGTCAACAGTCAAAGACTTATGTCGCTGGGTTACACTTTGGACCTTTTATTCAAAATAAGATATCCTAGGGTCTTGAGAGTGATGGGAAGCCCGCAACCAGGCTCTGTGTGGTGTAGACCAGCGCACACTCAGTGGTTTCTGGGAAGGACTCTGACCTAGCTGGAAGAGTGGTGTCTGTTTTCTAATGGAAAAAAAAAGTGAGCAGCAGGTCTCATTGCGTCTCCAGTGAGCTGCTGATCATGAAAATGAAAACCCAGCTTGTTCGATGGTGTTGTAAATTCCTGCCGCTGTTACAGGAAGGCACATGTCAAAGGTAGTCTTTTGACTGGTATTACTGGGAATAAAATATTTCAAACTGCAAAGGCAACACTGACCTTTTCTACAGTTGCTGTTTGCACTGCACTGGAAATTCAAGTGTAGATCAGTGAACGGCATTAAACCACACAAACAAACCCACCAGACAGGTGACTTGAAAAGTCTGTGAGTGAGGTCATGTGACATGGTGAACTTGTTACTATACCCATGTCTGTGCCTGTGTCTGTGCCTGTGTGTGTCACAAACACACAGATCCACGGGGTTGGAAACAGAAGCTTGATGCCTATTTTCAGCACCGTTCCACATTTACTCTGGAATGAATGGTAGCTACTGTTTACTGTCATGAGCGGCCAGGGGGGTCAAAGGAAACTGTAAGCCTGGGATCGCGTGTGTGTGGTCGAATTTCTGAAAGGTTACGCTGTGCTGTGTGCGTCTGTGAGAATCTTTTTGAGTGAATACCATACAGCAGCTTTTAGTATGACAGGAAACGTGTAACTGGATGAGAATTTCACAGACTAAGCCATGAATAGTCAGGACGAATGGAACTAGTACTGACATAACTGACCCAGGATAATATAACCAACTGGTCCTATGGGTTGCCCTTTGCTCCAGATCATTCCACGTCATGTAACTCAGACAAAACTTGGACATGTGGCATTATAAAGATGGGAAGGCGATTTACAGACAGGTAAAACTAAGAGGGGATCCAACCCCAGGCCTGAGACAGGCATCAGCCAGCCACACAGAAGCTCTCCTCCCTGCTCCTGTGTGCTTGCGGGATGTCCTTATTTATACCCTTGACTTTCAGATCCATATGGTTCTTCCTGGGTTAGTCTCCGCATTGCATACCCACGAGTTTTTTAGGACAGTATGCAAGGAGGCCGCTGTTTGCATGCCACCCCAGGACACACATGCGGCACATTTTCGGCCTTGCTGTTAAACTCGACCCCATGTGGCCAGGCCCAGTGCCCACAGAGCACGTTCCATAGATGGCAGCAGTGTGAGAAAAGCTTGGCTGCTTCAAAAATGATTGTCGCCTGCATTGGCTGAGATCGCACCTAGATGATAGAATTGAATAAGGAAAGAGGATACCTGTATTTAAGGGTGTGTGAAGGGTGTCTGTCCAGGTCCTCACTTTATTTATCTCCTATGGTTTGAGCTGTGCTGCAGAAGGTGTGGGAGGCTGACTGGCTCTGGAAGCCAATCAACTCAAAGGTGTGGGAGGGACACCGGTGCTGGAAGCCAACCAGCTCGAATGTGTGGGAGGGACACTGGCGATGGAAGCCAGTCAGCTTGTAGACATACTGAACATGTTAAATATGTAAACAACACAAGACAGGCAGTTTCACTGTGCTTTATTTGTACAATCAAAACAAAGTTCATGTGCAAAGAAACACAAAGCAGGCCTGTTAACGCTGGGGCAGGATGGCAGCTGAGGAGGGAGCGTCTGTTGGGAAATGAGAGCTTATTTAGGAGCTGTGGCATGAGCAGCAGGGGGGAGTGGGCCCACGTGGCACCAGCTGACGCACTGGCAGCCAGGCTACCCAGCTCAGTGTGACTCTAAAGCCCAAGCACAGCTTCCCTCAACTCGAGTCACTGGCTACTGCTCATGCTCCACAGCCTGACCCACTTTGCACTCCCCGCGCGGCTTTCCCTGGATTCAGATAACAGACAGAGAACCTTGACACAATGCAGTGCGGTCAAGTCTCAAGCTGCTCCGTGGTGGTCAGTGCTGTGTGGGCCTCAGCAAAGGTTGCACACTGCGCCGAATGAAAATCTCCCAAGGTGAGAAAGGCAAGAGAAGGAGGAGAGGCAGTGAAGGTGGGTGGCAGAGCGGAGGCTCCTTTCCCACACTGAGGTCCAGGAGGCAGCGTACTTTGCGGTCTAACTCTGTGTGAAGCAGCACACAAGGCTAAAGGCTGGCTTCCCACCCACCCCCCTAGAGCGAGATGGGGGGTGAGCCCTAACTATCCGCAGGCTCCTAACCTGACAGCCTGAGGAGTGTCCCTCATTGTGCTCCAGTCTCTGTCAGAGAAGGTCAGCCTCTGACTCTGGAGTCCCTCGTTTAGATATATTTTTCCTAGTTAGAGATACGCTGCTGAATTTTCCTACAAGCACAAAAATTTTCAGTGGTGGTGGTTTGACGGTGGCTTCTGCAGGGTTGGGGGTGGGTGCGGGGTGGGGGGGAGGGGGGTGGTCCC
>JAACJT020000064.1:15012587-15023105 GCA_009936485.2 Gymnarchus niloticus | reverse complement strand
CTCCTGGCCTGCTCATGCTGCGCCGACCTCCGAGATCTCCCCTCTTTCCCCCCCCGCCGCTCTTCCGGTTTACCCCTTTTTTTTCCTTCTTTTTTCCTTGTTTTTGTTGTTTTTTGTGTGTGTTTTTTTCCCCCCCCCCCCCCCACTGCTGTCAGTATTAGTGATTGTGTTCTATTTTTGCATCCTGCGTGTGATCTAATTAATTTGTCTGTCTGATCAAAAGTCTCTGTAGTCTTTTCACAGTCCTCCAAGGGTTTGCTAGCATACAGAACATATGAAAACAAGTACTATTATAATCTCAAGATGACGTGTGAGTGGTCAAGAGCAATCAATAATGTGTGACTTTTAGAAGTGTGGCGTCTATATGCTGGTCTGAGCTCATCTGGAGCAGCTGAAATTCCCTCTGCTGCCAAGTGACTGTTTCTTTCCTTCTGTTGCCATGGTGATGTCATCAGGTGCCAGGAGTGAATCTGCCAGTCAGTCAGCTGGCCTACTTCTTTGTTGCCATCTTGGTGAGCGGAATAATTCATGAGTTTGGCCATGGGGTGGCAGCACTGAGGTAAGAACCGATGATTTTGACAAGGTACATGGTGGCAGTGGAGATGCAGTAAACTGTAAATAATCCTCAGTCAGTGTATACAGAATTTCATTGCCACACTGTAACCCCGGTATGTCTGCAGGGAGCAGGTGAGGCTGAATGGGTTCGGCATGTTCGTCTTTGTGGTGTATCCCGGTGCCTTTGTGGATCTGTTCACCACCCATTTACAGCTCATCTCTCCCGTCCAGCAGCTGCGCATATTCTGTGCAGGTGGGTCATAGCTGAGGAGCCAAAGCTAGGTGGTTCCTGTGTGTTGTCACACAGAGAAATTCTGTCATTGTGGTTCCACTTGCAGCCCCATGGCTACCAAGTCCGTAGGTGATCTTAATGTGGGTCAGTGATGGACCACATTAGGCCCTTCCGCTGAAAGTAAGGCAGCTAATGCAGCATAGAAGGAACTGAACACACTGGTTGGAAGCTTGTGAAATTTTAACTGGTTTATCCTTTTTCATGTGTTGGTGTACTTGCTGTAATTACCACAGTTGTCACTAGGTGGAGGTAGAGATACAGTGGACGTACAGGTGACTGTACTGTATGATAAACGGGTCTGCATGATGCTGGTGTCAGGTGGAACAGGCTGTATTTAATCAGTTTAATTTTATCCCAGACTCTGGGAGGCCTTTTGTTTACCTGGCTCTCTCTCTGTCTGTGACGTTACCACGACGCCGTTCCCTCCCCGACAGGCGTATGGCACAACTTCATTCTGTGTGTGGGGGCCCTGGGGGTCCTGCTGCTGCTACCACTCTTCTTGTTCCCCTTCTACTCCAGTGGAGCTGGGGCTCTGGTCACCGAGGTCCTGGAGGTCAGTCATAGAGCAAAGCTCTTTACCAGAAAAGCGCTGAGATGTTGGGAACATGTGGTGACTCCTGCTCCCCCTTAGGGGTCCCCTGCCAGCGGTCCTCGAGGCCTCTTTGTGGGTGACCTGGTGACCAGTCTGGAAGACTGTCACGTGCCCAACGTGGACCGCTGGCATGCCTGTGTCCGTCGGATCTCTGTCATGGCTCAGACGGGGTACTGCGTCCACACTGCCAGCCTGCACGCCAGCTGGGCCTCTGGACGAGGTAGCAGACCTAGGCCCTGGGGAGCGGGGGGGGGGGGTCCTGAGTCAGAACCAAGGTGGGGAAAGAGCTCATCTGCCCTTCTCCTTTTCTTTCTTTCTCTCTCTTCTCTCTCCCTCTTTCTCTTCTCCTAGCCTACCGCCGTCTGGATGGCACCATGGAGTGCTGTAGTAATGGCACCCTGACAGACCTCTGCTTCTCTTACAACGACAACCTTCAGAAAAAGATGGTGGGTGGACTCAAAGTTACAGGCAGGCTTGTCCTCTTCACACGTGTGGGTGCCCAGTGACACACTCTGTGATTAACTTGTGCTGCTTCCTGTCTTATCGCTGCTCCAGTCAGAACAAAGGAAGGTCCCATGTTAAACAGGCTGTGGTTTGATTCGTTTGTGGGTAACGAAGGTGAATCGGGACCCTGAGCATCATGTTTATTTTGGGGTGTGGCTATGCTATCAACACACCTTCAAGCCAGTCTAGTGGAGTCGCCTCTTTGTTGTGTGTTGCACAAAGGATTACATCATGGAAAATCTTACTAATTTCCATCCGATTTTTTTCATTTGTTACCTTTCGTATTTGTGACCATATTTATACTCTCAGGTTGCTAAAGGACAGAAATGTGCTCAGATTAAGCACAGGAGTCTCAGGAGACTCAGTGACAGCAGAACTAGACTCAGCTAGAGAAAAAAATTAAAGGGCAATGCTGGCATGGTCAAACAGGCCCACTCCATAATGGCCTGTTCTCTGGACTTAGTGGGACCAGTACAGCCTTGGGGTTTAGAGGCTGTGTGTGTGTGTGTGTGTGTGTGTGTGTGTGTGTGTGTGTGTGTGTGTGTGTGTGTGTGAGAGAGAGAGGCTCAGTGGCCCAAGTCGCTGGGTCTGTCTGAACATCTGTCCACCAACCCACATGTAACTCTCAGCAGATGCACATGTGGTACTGATACTGTGACAACACTGGGTCTAACTGGTCAGAATACCATGTTTTCAGAGTTTTAGTGTAACTGGATCCAGTATATCTAGGTGTAGCATGTTTATGGGTCTAGTTCAACCTGCTGGCTGAGTGGTGATGCGTGTCGTCCTCCAGTATGCTTGTCTGCCGGCTCGGAAAACCATTGAGGCATCTCAGACCTGCAGGAGCAGCGCAGACTGCCAGACAGGCACAAGACCGAGTCTCTGCATGGTTCCCTCCTTGGAGAATCAAACCCGGCTGATCCGGGTCCGACACCCCCCCCAGCCAGACATGCTGTTTGTCGGTTACACGACACACCTGGAGTATGCAGGTAAGTAGATCCAGCCACATGTGCTTTCTCCTCCTGCCCACCAGCATTGGGCCGATCTCTCACCTGCCTGTCTCCTCTCTTTCCCCAGTGAGTCTGTCCAATTTTGCTCCCCGGTTTGGATTCCTCCACTTGGACATGCCCACTGTCATTGAGACATTTTGCAAGTATCCTTTCTGCAGTCATCATCCAAAACTGTATGTATCTAAGCTGGTCTGGAAGTGTGTGTGTCAGCTTACCCAGCTGCTGTGGGATTTGGTCTCCTCCTGTACTTTCGACCTACCTTAATGTGTGTCTGGATGGGTTTCATGTTTCGGCTGGATCATCAGTTTGCAGCTGCCCTCATCCCTCTGGGTGGTGCTCTCCTCGATCGCCCCTTGACACCTTGACACCATACCTGCAGATACGTTATCTCCTTGTCGGGGGCTCTGGCCGTGGTGAATGCGGTGCCCTGCTTCGCACTGGATGGCCAGTGGATGCTCACCGCCTTCCTGGAGGTGGCACTGAGCCCCCTTGTGACAGAGAGAAGCAGCCGTGAGCTGCTGGGCTTCTGCATTCTGCTGGGGGGTAGTGCTCTGCTGGCAGCCAACGTTGCACTGGGACTTTGGATGGTTACTGCCCGTTAGGCCTTGCTGGCCGGAAAGGACTGCTTTTCCCAGCATGCCAAGCTCTTCTGGAGCTTCGGACTTCCAGCATGCCCTGCTTCTGCGGGTCTCACACTGAATCCGCCCCATCCCTCTGGATCGGACCCAGTTGTGGTTTGGGGTGATTATAGTCATTGGCTATAAAGCATTTTTATCAGATTTAGTTTATGGCCGGTGAGAGAAGATGCTACTTTATTCACACACATACACTGTGCCCTTCCCATTCCCTCGCTCCTCATCCTCGCTGCTGTGGTTCCTTCTCGCCCCAAGTGAATTTGGATGATGATGCTACATCTCCTTGTCTGCATTTTGGCCTCCAACCAAAAGGGGGGAGGTTGAAAGGTGAAAATCATATGGTTCTGGGTTTTACCCCAGGCCTCTGTGAACATGAAGGAAGGAGGGTGTGCTTACAATGCGTCCACGCAGCAGAACATGGCCTGCTCGGAGCAGAGGCCACCGCACTGAGACAGAAGGTGCAATTAAACCACAGGAAGGCATTTCAGGAATGGACTGTACTGTGCAGCCCACAAAGTGTCCTTCTTGGTAAACATTCCTTTTTCCCTGAAATGATGGTTGATGTGGATATTATCATTGTTAAATAAGTTTTTCTTAATGTGACGGAAGTACAAGTTCCTTTAGCTCGTGTGTATCTGGAAGATGTTCATAAGACCAGGACCAGTCATTTATTCTGGGGTTAGCGGGAGAAATAGTTTATTAATTACTGGAGGCTTTCACAAAGGCAGCCAAAGGGCTGGTTTTTCTGTTCCCATGTTCATTGCTTTATAGGCGCCTTGTGTATTTTATTAAACAAAAACGGTTTGAACCATGTCTGTCTGGGTATAAAGTTCAAACGCTGGACCAACAGCTACTAAGATCCGTGGGCACGCGCACAGCCAGCCTCGTACCGCCCCGCCCCCACCGAGTCCGCGAGAGCTCCTCCAGTGTCGCCACAACGCTGTATTTTCCCACACCAGCTTACCCCCAGAGGCACGCCTCGGTCGAAACTGATTGGTTCAAGACTAGATGACGCTTCCAACGCGGCTTTTTCCTACTACCGCAGCTTATGGCTTGGAAGTCGTGACTTCATGCTTGGATTGTTGTGTTACTCTTATGGCCCGTTTTGCGTTTGTTTGGTCCTGTAGGTGTAGCGGAGGCCGCTAGGCAGGTTAGTCTCAGCAAACCTCAACCGCAGCGGCGATAGCGGCCAGTTCAAATCTGGTAGAGATCCAGGGGCGGATCACCGTCCCCGCGCTGGCACGAGCGTTCCACCGATATACTGTATATCCCGGAGTGTCGGCCAGAACACCACTTAAGCCAAGGATCCTGGGAAGTTTTTATTCAGGTTCAAACAAGGTAGATTACCCCAGTGCTCTTAACACAGACTCTGAATGCTAATCTCTGTGCCCTCGACTGGGAGACCATTATTGGGAACCTTAGGTTCCAGAATGAAGAACGAGGGCAATGAAAGACGATGTTCTGCCTAAATCCCAGGAGTTTGAGGGCCTTTTTTTTTTTTTTTACAGGATTTTTCTCCCGGCTGGTTATAGATATAACGTCTGCAGTTAAAAAACCATCAGGCAGGGCAAAGACTACACAAAATATATTTATATTAAAAAATATTTGGCTCGACCCCCCCATTCCTACGCCTCGAGGTTTTTTTTTTTTATTATTATTAGGATCGCAGTTGAACACCAAGCAAGCCTCTGAAGGTCACATAGAACGTAATGAAAAATACGTAGCAATCAACAAGATTCTGGAAGTATCCATTATGAAGACGATGTTCAACCGTCTTGCCTGCCTAAAATCGCAATTTAATGATAAACGCTTTGCACTGAACACCTCGGTGATGGAAGTGGAAAGGCAGCAGCTAACTAGACAGAATTCGAGAGTCGCGCCCGCTCGACGGGAGATACAATCTAACTTAATGGTAAGAAAAACCACGGGTTCCGTGTTTGTCACGACTTCAAAAGCGATTAGCTGCGGCTGTACTTTGAAAGCAATGTCTGATAAGACTTGTGTTTCGTGCTTTTCATGAAGAACCGCATTTTTAACATGTCTGGAATGTACGAAGAGACCTTGTGCTCGGAATATTTTGATTTCAGCATACAAGTACGGATTGTTGTTAACCTCCCTGACTACTCTGCTGAAAGTGTTTATATTTCTATAACTTTACACGCCACTTCCCCATTTGTTACTTGATGTTCTGCTGTATGCGGCGTCTTGTTCCGATCGATACATTAAACGCCAAATGAAGCGATGTCCGGACATCAACCAATCAGAAGCGACGGGGGCGTTTCAAATTCAGCAGGGGCGTGTCTTCGGAGGAAAGCTGGTGCAGGAGGAAAAATAACGCGTCGCCGTACTGTCACCCGCAGGCTCACACGGCTTCAGACGGGGGTGCCCGCACCAGGCATGGAGGCAAAGCTGCGGTCATCATGGCCCTGCGACATTACACCCTGGACTTAAGCCTCTCTGCGCCAGGTAAGTGCCTTGATGTGGCCCACCGTCGACTACGGCGTCTGGGCCTCCGCAGTACCGGGCCATCGGAGCGGGCTGGTGCGACATCCGGCTGCTCTTTTGTGTCCGATCTGCACGTCCGCCCACTGGCCGCATGCCTGGGAGGTAGCCGAGGCAGGTACTGCTGCAGTAAGCGGCCCTGAGTGCCGCTCCGCCTTTCTGTTTATTCAGCCTGCGGTCCTGTTTTTCCCACACGAGGAAGGCGACCGGCGTGACCTTCCTGTATTTGTCCCCGTTCTGACTCTGTTGCGATATGCGGCACCGTCGCTGCTTCCATGCAGCTTGGCTGGTCCGCATTGTGCATCCGCGCTTCGACGCCGTATGCCGCTGATGATAAAATGCTAACTTTGTACAGACTGCGTGTCTAGAGCTGTTTAGCCGGCCGGTTCACTTTAACCTGGAACCGCCTGGAGCGAAACGACATGACGACGACACTGATCGACCCTGGATGGATGAGCAAAGGGAGCCTTTAACTGGGGGGTGGGGGCACACCGCGTGGTGTCCGAGCTGAGCGCGCGCTATCCGACCCCCGGCTCCATGTGCGCACACGATGCTGAGTAAACCGCATGAAGAGCGTCCGCAGTGCGCATTCACTTTGGCTTGTGTGGCGGTATCTCCTCACTGGCTTGCTGGGCCGAATGGTTACTGGTTAGAGCAGTAAGGCTGTATGCGCCTGTAGTTTGGCGTAAGCGACCGCAGCATTTCCACACTTCTGCAGACTTGTGCAAATTTCACAAAGTCGTTGGAGTCTGAGTCCATCTGAAAGAGGAGTCGCAGTACAACGGGGGGGCGGTCATCGGATCTCTTATGATCCGTTTCCCAGAGGCCCTCGAGCCTGTGGTTTTGTGAGACTTGTTTGTGCCATGTGATCCGTGACTGGTCCACAGAGACCTTCCACCTGTATGCGTGCCTTTCAGTGAAAGTGGACTCTGTCATGCACAACATGTACTTGATTTAGGTTGAAAACTATTTTTGTGTGTGATGTACTCATAAACATACATAAAAATACCACACACCAGACTGTCCACATTTCCAGCTGTGATATCTCAAACGTACAGCACCTCACACATCAAAAGGAGTGTGACTGTTGGGGAGCATGACATGAGGTATAGATAGCCCTCTTCCTGATCACGTGATGATGGTGGTTTATTTCGGTAAATCAGTACTGCCTTCCCATCCTAATTATGTAAATTGTTACAGTCAGCTGTGGTCTGTTCACTTGTCTCGAATATCAGGAGTGAATGAATGTCTTAATATAAAATTATGCTTTCATTATCATGTCTACGGTCAGTGCTGATACAGGTACCTTATAGATGTTGTAGGGGTCCTTAAATGTTTTTTTTGGTACTGAATCAGATTTACATGGTTTAAAACAACGCCTTTCATTTTTTGGTTCATTACTGAATGGTCCTGATGTTTTGTGGCCATTGTAGTTTAGTGCTGCTTACCGTCTGAAGTTACCTGGGATTGGCTCCATCTTCCCCACGACCCTGACAGATAAGCGGTATAGAACATGGATGGATGTAGTTTAATGTCTGGAATTTTCCATCGCCGAAAACTTCTGTGATTATCGGTACGGTGACCTTGGCCGGCTGTGCCTTTTTACTTCGCACCCTGTAACTACGAGTTGAAGCAGTGTGTCTTTCTGGTGAGAGACACACATGGGCCGTGGACCATGGCCTCTTGAGGTTACTCCAGGTCCTCCTAGGGGCCGTTGCGGGGCCACGTGATGCCAGGGCGAAGTGCCAGTGATACCCGAGCTTACCTGCCAAAATAAGCTGTGATTTTTGCAAACACAGGACACCTGCATTTACATTTTGACGACCTGCGGACGCCTGTGTCATCTGACACTGATGTCAGCATGATATTAGCTATGGAATGTTTATACAGTGATGCAAAAAGCAGGCAAATCAAGTTGGAGGAGAAATGCAGTGTGTATTGCCTGGGTTATCTCAGAATGAAATGGTGGGAGTACCTTTGCATATGCTCACTTAGACTACAGTTTGGCATCATGGCACTCGATATTCAGCAGCTGTTTTTTGTAATAATAAGTAATCAGCGTCCGTTAAAGCCACAGGCCTCAGATGGCTGCTGTCGTTTCGTCACATTTTCGCTTCCCTGTTATCTTCTGCTTTTGTAACAAGTTGATGAACTTTGTGTGTGTGTGAGACTTGATCCCACTCCTCGTACCCCATCTGGTGTGCAGGGGTCCTTACCAGCCCTTGTCCAGTTAGGATTGGTGTTCTACTGCTCCTGCCTCCTCCCTTCTCTCAGGATGTGATTTATGAAGCTGCTCTATTAATCATAATGATATTGAAATAGTATCATAGGCAAAGCAGAATGAAATTTTGTGTAAATATTGATCCTCGGGTTTTCTAAGCTGTTTGCTTCATGTGCAAAATGGCGTCCGAGATCAACAGTCATGGTTGCTGCAGACTGACATTAACTTTCCAGTTCGATGCTGATCTTCGGGTGATGTGCTGCAGTTAATGAGGTGTGTGCGCGCGCGCGCGCGTGTGTGTGTGTGTGTGTGTGTGTGTGTGTGTGTGTGTGTGTGTGTGTGTGTGAGAGAGAGAGTGTGTCCCTTGGCAGTTCTGCCCATGTATACATCGTGTCTCGTTACAAATGGCTCCTTTCTCTGCCCCCTCCAGCTGACTGCCCCATGATTGTTCAGGGGCTTCAGACGATTTTTCAAGAACAGGAAATGACAGAGATAGTTCACAACACGGAAGGTCATGGGTACCTAGCAACATTTATTGGCAAGAATGGCAGGTAAATTGTCCCTTGTTACCATTCTCATCGCAGTGCTGCAGTAGACCACGCAGATGCCTAGGGTGTGGCACTTGCTGACTTGTTGCCATAGCTACCCGAACACAACATCATGCCAATGACCCATCTATTTGCCCCCTGGTTTTTGCTCTTCTTCCAGGTTCCTTGTCTTGCGGATCCTTTCCCACGGGCTGGTGACCTTTGACCTGCAGTGCAGTGAAGGTGACGACATGTCACAAGTGGACAATGTAGGTGTGGCCGTATGTTCTGGGGGCCGAATTACTGAGGGACACGCCACACGCTGTGGGTGTACGGTAACAGCGCATTAGCAAATGTGGGGGCACGCTGAAAGGAAGGGGGAGAAGAGCAGGTATAGGGGGCTCCCAGGTAATCACCAAGGCCTGTTTTAAGAATAAATCCTTAACTTGCCCATCCTGCCCATAGTCTTGTGATGAATGTGAGTATTGGGGCAGAGCGCCCCCTCCTGCCACTGCTTTGTGGCGGTCTGGTCTCCAATCTCACTTGTGTCCTGCTCCCCTCCCTCAGCTGCTCGACTCACTGGAAGACAAGCTGAAGGCTCTCCTGCATGACAGGATCCAGAGGATCAAGCGGTAAGAGGCTGGGGCTTAGCCCCAGGGTTTAGCCCTTTGTCTTCATTGCAGTCATAAAGGTGTTGGCATCACTTGCTCTGAAAGCTGACAGGAAGTGGCGTGTGTGTGTGTGTGGGGGGGGGGGGGGGTGGTTGGTTCTCCTTCAGCACACAGAGACTGTGTGTTTGAGGTGCAGTGTCTGTGCTGCGTTTGCCCAGCGTTTACACGTATGGTCTGTGTGATGTCTAGGCTCCCGGCTCTGCGTCGTGGAGCGGAGGTAGACCGCTACTGGCCGACAGCGGACGGGCGGTTGGTGGAATACGACATTGATGAGGTTGTCTATGAGAAGGACTCTGCCTTCCAGAACATCAAGATCCTGCATTCGAGCCAGTTTGGAAACATTCTCATCCTCAATGGAGATGTCAGTAAGTTGCTCTTGTCGGAATATATGCGCGGCACTGGCGTGCCCTGGCAAATCGTGTCCCGGTCTTCGGGTCCATGCAGTCCTCATCAACCAATGGGAGTTCAGGGTGAGCACGTGTCAATATCACTTGCCACAAATGGCTGCCTGCCTTTGTGGGTCTGCACAGATTGGATTGCTGTTGTGCCAGAGGTCAGAAGGCCAGTATGGTGGAGTAGTTGGGGCTCCACGCTGCCACACAGTACCTTTGATATGGGGGTTTTGGTGTAGTGCTGCGTTACGCTCTCTGTTTGTAGTTTTGCTTTCTGGTGTTTCCCCTTGCAGATATGGCCGACAGCGATTTGGTGTACACGCAGGCCATCATGGGCGGGGGCCGGGAGCAGTATGCTGGCAAAGAGGTGCTGGTGCTTGGGGGAGGAGACGGCGGAATTCTGCATGAGGCTGTCAAACTCAAACCCAAGATGGTCACCATGGTGGAGATATCCTTTGTAGCGGGGGGCCGTGAGCCGTGTCCACTCTTCCTGGCTGTTCTGCTACCCCCCCCCCCCCCCCCCCCCCCCCTTTCTCTCTTCTCCCTCACTCCCTCTCCCCCTCACCCCCCTTGGTTGTTAGGCTTCAGGAAGCAAATGGGCCCGGCCTGCGGGGGGG
>JAACJT020000064.1:14972851-15012487 GCA_009936485.2 Gymnarchus niloticus | reverse complement strand
CTCTGTTAGGCCTAAAGAGAAAAGGAAATATAACTAATGGCAGATAAAGACCTAGTCAAATGTTAGCACACTATGACCAGTCACCATCAAGTAATGTCATTTTAGATAGCCTTCACACTTCTTAGCAGGTCAGTGTCCACAGGAGTGAGCACTGTCAGGGAAAAAAAAAAAAAAAAAATTTGAAAACATTTAATAAAAAAAAAAAAAACCCTCATCGGAGAGGATTTTCTACACTGTCCTTCCACAGGGCGAGCAGATGCCTAATCAGAGGGCTGAGCTTCCATCATGCCCCAAGATGTGGCTGATGTTGTGGGCGGGGCGGTTGGGCTGCTTACTGGAGTCAGAGGACGACGTGTTAGTGAGAGACAGAAGGGGGGACATGGGCATGGATGAACCATCAGCTGGCATTGCTGTGGCGATTTCAGGAAACAGAGAGGTCAGGTTGAAGTTGGACAGATGTGGGGTGATCCCCGAGGAGTTGGCGATGGGCATGGGGGGTATGTCAGGGAGGAGAGGAAAGCTAGTCTGGGGAAAGCCCACTGGGCGGGGGGGCGACAGAATGGAGCCGAAGCGATTATTGAGCGGAGGCCCACTGGCCTTGTCTGAGTTTGGGCTGGTGAACATCTGATTGGGGAAGTACTGCAGTTGGATGTCACTGGGCAGACTGGGATGGGCAGCAGGCGAATACGAGGGGTAGAAGGAGGACAGTGGGGGCTGGGGCTCCACAGGGAGGATGGCAGGGGTACGGGCTGCACTGGGCTGGCTCACCGGTGGCATGAAGGAAGGATTGGTGTTGAGGGGGGCTGCATTGTCGGGGATTAAGAAGCCGAAATTCTGGGCGAGGTGCTGTTCGGATACAAGACTGTCGCCTCCCACCTGAGTACTGTCAGCCATGAAACGTACGATGCTGCTTCTGCGAGCTTCCGCCCCCCCCTGCTGTCGGCCCAAAAGGACTCCGCCCCCAGTGGACAGCGCCAGGTGTCCCTCACTCTCAAACAGGTTTCCGGGCCGCGATCTATCTCCGGGTCGTAGCTTGCCAGCCTGTGTGTCCTGGCCCAGGTGGCGGGATCGCTGGCCAACCGCATTGAGGGCCCGGGCTGCCGTGGGGGTTGCGGGGGCCACAGGATGTCCGGGTTCAGCTCCGCTGTGAGCCCTCACCCCCGCGCCATGCATATTCCCACCGATCTGAGCATTAACGTGGCTCTTTCTTGGTTCACCAACTCGCATGGCAGGAGGCTTCTGCACAGGGGGCACGCTGGGGCTGGCAGCCTTGCCCTGCAGATCCCCTCCAGGGCTGCCTGACACACAACTGTAATCCATGCTGACAGGGGGGCAACACTGTGCTGCCCTCTGGTGACCAACCTGCTCCACATGTGGTGCCAGAAGACTCTGCATGAAACACCCTTCATGGTCTCTCTGGGACGCAGCCCCCAAGGGCACAACCTGCTGCGCAGTATATGGCCCCCTGGGCTGCCGCTCTCCCGCCACACCAGATGCCATCCTGAAGGCTGGCGTCTGCACGGTCCGGTGCGTCGACTGCCCGGTCTTGGAGGTCTGGGTCTCAAAGGCGCCGAGCGTGTGCTGCCCCCCACTGAGGGATTTGAAAGGAGCACAGTCTGAGGCCCGCTGCAGGTCCCCTGGCCCTGAATGCTCCGCAGGAAGCCGTCCCTGCGCGTTGTGGGCCACGTTCCCTTTTCCCCGCGACACATCCAGGTAGGAACGCATGTCCGGCTGCTCCGGGGCAGAGCGAGCAGTTTGCAGTGGAAGCCCCAAGCGTGGTTCCCCACTGGACGATGACTTCCCAATGAGGGCTTCTGCAGAGTAGCTGGAGATGCGGTGCCGTTCCTGCCGCGACGGAGCACAGGTGATGTCAGCAGGGCGTGACACGGCACTGCTAGCTTGTGGGGTCAGCTGTTGTTCCAGAGATCTGGAGCCGATCAGCCTCTGCATGGCACTGTGGCTCTGACTGACCTGCCGGTCCTGCTGCTGCGGCGGTGGCTGCTGGGGGTGCAGGAGGCTCTTTTCTGGGTGCCGCCCACCAAAGTGTTGCTGAAGATGCTGCTGAATGTGTTGGTGCATCGAGTGGGAACTCTGTTGCTGTGACTGCTGCTGATGATGCGGTTGCTGTGGCTGCTGCTGCTGCTGTTGCTGATGATGTAGTTGCTGCTGTTGCTGCTGATGATGCTGTTGCTGATGATTCGGTTGCTGATGCTGCTGATGGTGCTGCTGATGATGCTGCTGATGGTGTGGCGGCTGCTGTGGTTGCTGCTGTAGATGTGGCTGCTGTTGCTGATGATGCGGTGGCTGCTGCTGCTGTTGCTGATGATGCGGTGGCTGCTGCTGCTGTTGCTGGTGGTGCGGTTGCTGCTGCTGCGGTGGCTGCTGCTGCTGGTGGTGCGGTTGCTGCTGCTGCGGTGGCTGCTGCTGCTGCTGCTGCTGATGGTGCGGTTGCTGCTGCGGTGGCTGTTGCTGCTGCTGCTGATGGTGCGGTTGCTGCTGTGGTGGCTGTTGCTGCTGCTGCTGATGGTGCGGTTGCTGCTGCGGTGGCTGTTGCTGCTGCTGCTGATGGTGCGGTTGCTGTTGCTGCTGCTGCTGATGGTGCGGTTGCTGCTGCGGTGGCTGTTGCTGCTGATGGTGCGGTTGCTGCTGCGGTGGCTGTTGCTGCTGATGGTGCGGTTGCTGCTGTGGTGGCTGCTGCTGCTGATGGTGCGGTTGCTGCTGCGGTGGCTGTTGCTGCTGCTGTTGATGATGATGATGATGTGGTTGTTGCTGCTGTACACCACTCTTTTCCACATGGTGCGGTTTTTGAGCTAGGCCTATAGCCGGTGCTTGTTGACCTCCACGTACTATTCCCCGCTTTTTCTGTATGTGCTGATCCTGCTGCAGTGCCCTCTGGTGGAGGCTATGAAGCTGTGTGGGGTCAGATTGGATCAAGTGGTGCTGCAGCTGGTACAGATGTTGCCTTTGGCCCTGAAGCTGCTGCTCCTGCTGCTTCAGGTAAGAGTTCCCAGCTGGATGGTGGTGGCCAGGCTGGGCGTTGCCATGCTGGGTGTGTGTCTGCTGCAGGTGCTCCTGTTGGAGAACTTGGGAGCTGCAGTGGCTCTCAGTTTGCCTTAAAACCGTGTTCATAAAACTGCTCCCAGGGAATAAGGGGCTCAGACCATCAGTGGGGTGAGTCCGGTTCACAGGCGCAGAGGAACTGCTTGAGCTGACAGGAAGTTGAGCTGACATCATCTGGACATGATCTGAAGACACGGCCTTCATGTCCATCCGGGTCACCACACTGGCTGAACAGGGCTTTGGCCTCTTGTTGCCCGTTACCATCATGTCATCCTGGGCAGGTCGCTTGGGCAAGTCCTTCATGCGCCGCTCTGTCCCCCCTGCTCTCATCAGGGCAGTCTTCAGTGGAACCAACTCAGACAACTGCCCTGAGGCAGAACAGGGAGGGAGAAGGACAGGGGGCTGCGTCATGGATGGTGCCACTGGTGATGGAGCCGACACCTGCTGGGGCAAACTGGGAGAGCAGGGGTAGGGTTGACAGGAAGAGGCAGGTCTGATTAAGTTATTAACACTGAGGCTGCCTGCACTGGGAGCCTGGGAATGGTCCTGGGAAGACTGGGGGTAAGAAGCAGTGAGCAGCTCCCTGGCCGGTGCTTCTAGAGATTGTTCTACGGAGACCTGGGAAAGAGGCTTGGCTGTTGCTAGTTCACTTATTTTTGACAGCTTTGGTTGGGATCCTGTTGACCTCTCCTTGGAGTGGGAGGGATGCTGTGGTTTTGCAAGGTCCCAATCAGATGTGGAGCCTTGGGCAAGATCTGACGCAAGGCTGGGCGTGGGGCTTTCCATCCCACAGCTTCCTGGTCTCCTCCCAGGACTGTCCTGTTCAAAGATGGCCCTGGCTGCCATAGCTAAGATCTCAGCTTGTTCTGAGGTAAAGGTGAAGGTGGCAAAGGAGACTCCAGAAGCACTGACTCCATGGCATGGGGGAAGCATGGATGCCACAGAGAACCCTCGAGCAGCTCCTGAACCAGCTGATACAGGGGAGTCAGGCTGTCGACCAGACAGAAGGGGCTGCCCTAGTGCATCATGTTCCAGTTCACATGCGTGTTGTGGTGGAGGCGAGCCCTTCTTGGACAGGTCATCTTCATTCGCTGCCTCATCAGACACCCCATCTCTATTGAGATCACTTGTTCCTTCTGGGGTTTTCAAGCTTGGCTCAGTAGGGACATTATTCTCGGGCGAGGCCAGAGCCAGCATAGTGGTTTCTATGGGAGAAGCCAGCCTCTGAGAAGGAGTAGTGGACTTTGCACACTCAGAGAGTGGAGGAAGGACGTTTGGAGCAGTTGGTGAAAGGAAAATAGAACATGCTGTAGGGACGGTGGCCAAAGAGGAGGCTGTCGGGGTTTGGGGTCGGTTAGACAGAGAGTCCTCCGGGTTTGGTGGATGACTTACCAGTGTGGCGCCACTCAGCAAACTCAGCTGTGGAAACGATGAGGGTGCACTAACTGTAAAGGTAGCACCACTGACTATGTGTTTACTACCTGTGGAGGCATCACTGGCACCCAAAAGCTTACTCACCATGGAACTCACAGAAGAATCCATGGGTCTACTGACTGAGGAGCAAAGATGACTTGCTGACGATGAGGAATTCGTCAAAGCAGCATCGTGCACAACAGGTTCACTCACTGTGGAACTCGCTGAAGACTCTGTGGTTCCACTGGTGCTGAAGATGACCACAGACTTACTACATTCAGTGGAACTTGCAGTAAATATTGAGGGTCTGCTGACAGTGAGACTCACACTGGTGACTGAAGGTCTGCCCACTGCCAAAGCCACACTGCCAACTGTAGAATTACACTCAAGTGAACTTGAACTAGACACCAGGGGTCTACTGACAGTGGAAGTGGGTCCATCCAGTGTGGATGTGACAGACTCCATCTGGTTGAGTTCCTCAGACAGCTGGAGGATAGGTTCTGTAGACCTATTAGAGGAGGACCTTTCAGTCAGGGAGGATGTTAATAGCGGAGGCTCTGTTGACTGGATTTGCTTTTCAACACCTGGTGGATTCTGGCCAGGTCCCATCTTGAGATGAGAGAGAGAACCATCCTTCTGTTTGGGTGGCATTTTCCTGGCCGGGATACCCCTCTTAGCAGGAGGGCGTTTCAGTTTGGATTTCACTGCTAGAGGCAGTCCGGGCTTCCTCAGTAACATGCTCACAGAGCCCCCAACTGGACCAGAGTCTGAAGAGGTAGAGGTGGCCAAAGTGGAAGAGCAATTTACTGCTGTCGTTGTGCTGGGAACAGGAGGCGGTGCCGGAGGACAGGAGGGTGGTGTGACAGTGAGTTGAAGGCTCTGATTGGACATGTGGGAGATGCTCTGATTGAGGCTAGCAAGAGCTCCCAGAGTGTGCAGGGTGAGGTTGGTGTTGGGATCCTCACTGGTTGTCGGCTGGATGATCTGTAGGGTGTTCTTGGTAGAGCCTCCAGCCTGTGGCTTCACTGCCTGCAGAGCGAATACCTGTCCATTCACCGTGATCGTCTGGGGAGCTGGGCTAGATGCGGATGGACCCAGTGGCCGTGGCAGAATGTGTACCAAATGCTTCCCCCCCACTGTTTGCACATTAGTGGTGGAAGCTGCACAGCTAGAGGTAACAATCTGCTGTGCCAGAGGAGCAGCAACAGGAGTCGCATTCACACCGGGCTTCTGCTGTGGGGAGTTCTGACTAGTTGCCTGAATGATAACAATGTGATGACAGGATGTTTGATTGGTCAAGCCTTCTCTGACCACTGCCTGTGGTGGGCTGGGATTGGCTGGCTGGAAAATGACCACTTTTGGGTTACTGGAAGTTTGAGGAGCAGGTGCTGCAGCAGTAGTCCTCATCTGCAGCACCTGCATTGTCTGCAGCAGTGGCAGAACTGTGGGTGCAGACTTGAGAGAGGCCTGAGGAGCAGGGTTATGAATCGGGATTTGAACAGGAGGCTGTAGAGAGACTGGAACAGAGGTCTGTACAGGGACTTGAGATGGACCTAAAACAGGAGGGGGAGTCTGGATCTGGGGTGGTGCCAGGACAGGCTGAATGGAGGTCACAGAGCCTGTAGGACATACAAGTGCTCCCTGCAGGCTTTGGGCTGCACTGCTGCATGTTTGTGTGGGAGAGGCGGCACTAACTACAGCGTGACAGAAAGGCTGCACACTGCTGCTGCCCAGCTGAAGAGTGGTCCAGGTGGTCTGTGTGCTCCCAATTCTAAAGGTGTGGTTCTGGGGGAGCGTAACAAGGCCAAGGGCCCGGGGGCCAGTTTCTGTGGCAGCAGTGGCCGAGAAGTCAGAAGCTGCTGTCCTCATGGCAGACTCCTGAGACTGCAGTGATGGACCAAGAGCTGAGGGCAGGGAGGAGACTGTGAGGGGCTGCAGAGGGACGGCTGGAGCCAGACTGACCGTGGGTACAAGGCTCGGCATCACTGTGGAGATGGGTGCCTGAGGCGCAGTCATGCTGGCTGCTGGCAGGGGGCAAACTGCCGGCACAGCGATGTAGGACACAGTGCCAGGCAGCTTGGAGACAGCACTCAGATCACCGGCATGTTGCTCCACAGCCACCAAGCCTGGGGCAGACAGCAGCTGGGCTGCAGGGGAGGCTGGGGAGTCCTGCGAGCCAGCCTGGCTCGGGCAGAACTTGGGCCCAGACCCAGGTGCTGTGCTGCAAGCCGGCCGGACAACAACAGCCTCACTGGGCTGTGTACCTGTGTCCTGGCCAGGAGTGGCTGGATCCTCTCTCCCGGGACACAACACGTTCCCATTTGAGTAAACAATTATGCCCTCGGGGACCATGTGCGCTGGGGTGACCTTGGCCACCCTGGTACGGCCAAGTCTTCCCTTCCAGTGGACAGTGGGGTCGTCCAGGTAGCTGATCCCATTGGCCTTAAGCAACTCCATGTAATGAGCACTCTCCTTGCGGAGGTCCTCCAGCTGCCGTCGCAGTCGGCGAATCTCTTCAGCTGTACCGAAAACAGACAGAGAGACAGAGTGTCAGGCGCATTCTCAGAGCCAGCGGTGCAGAGCTCCTGCAAACGGGGCTCCCATCTTGATGAGAACACATGAGACACAGCCCGACACGAAGCCTAACCCCTGTGACTCGGAAGGTACGCCAACAGGAAGACCTGCTCAAGAAATGGAAAAAAACGACACAAAGCCAACAGACTGAAAAGCAGCAAACCTATCAGGAAAAACAGAGCAGGTGTAGGCTACCATGCAGCAGAAGGCAGACTCGTGTCTGCTACCACTGGGGGGGCGCTTTCCAAATGATCTAAAACTTACTGAGAACTTACACAGCAGCTGCAGGCAAATCCCGGCATTACAGAGCAAATGGGTGCAACACATGTAGGGTCTGACGCATGTACCTTGCACCTTGTCCCCACCATTAAGCAGAAGTGTGTCATTCTGCTGTTTCAGCTCTGAGATGTAGCGGTAGGCCTGGTCCAAGATCATGTTCTTACTCTGCAGGGGCAGCAGACACATGGGAGACTCAAGCTCAGCCAGGTCATGGCGGCTCGTCCGAATTCAAGAACACGCAACACTGAGCTGCCAGAAAGGTGAGAAGCAGACAGGGAGGAGGTGTCTTGCCTGCTTCAGGGCTTGGGAACAGGGGAGGAGCTCTCCAATGCGGTTAATGCCAGCATTAATCTTTTTCTTCCTATGTCTCTCCACTGCAAGTCAGAGGAAGAGGACAAGTCATGCAGGAGGTACTCCCTAAACCACACACACCCCATAACTCCACCCCTCACGAACCCACATTCCCCCTATGGCCCCACCACCTACAGCTCCACCCCTCAGCAGCCCACACACCCTCCTGGCTCTGCCTTCAGGTCAGCCCACAATTCCTTCAGTGATTAATGGCTAGCCATGCTTAGTGTGGCACTCACCAGCATTGTGGGTCTCCTTGTTTTTCTTCCTGTAAACAGAGAAACATAACAGATCAAATCAGTGAGGACTGCAGATGGTGGGAACGTCGGTAATGGACTGCTGGACACCCCTGCAATTTATCATTGAATCACATGCTCCCCCTCCTCATTCCTGTTATCACTGTACTACAGTGTCTCTATTCCACAAACAGGGGGAGGCACTGACGCTCGGCTTGTCACATCACCGTAAACCATCCCCACTGTACTGGGTTTTACAGAAGGGAAAAGGCGACTCACCGCTGGGGCTTATGAGGCCGGCTCTGATTCTCTGTCATCTCTGGCATCCTAACACACGCTGTCCGTCTGCATGAGACACAGGCAATAAACTACAAATTCATTTACAAGAAAAAGCCTGCCAAAAGGCACTCACATAATCACCCATAGCTGTGTACCACAGTCACACAGTTGATTTGCAATGCCATCTGCTTATACACACAAACAGAAGTATGAGCTGTCAGTGCTGCCAGGACTCACCTTTCATCTACAGGTGACTGCAGAGTGGATGGAAACGCCTACGTCATAGTCGTCACGTCTCCTTACAACGAGCATGGAAAAGATCCTGCCCAGCCTGGACCCAAGCAAAGCTATGAAAATATGGTATGTGCAGGACAGAAGATGGAGGGTGGCATGGGATGGACAGACAGACAGACAGACCGAGAGGATAAGGGACAGAAGATGGAGGGTGGTATGAGACAGGCAGACAAACCAAGAGGATGGGGGACAGAAGATGGAGGGTGGCATGGGACAGACAGAGCGACCGACCGAGAGGATGGAGGGTGGCATGGGACAGACAGAGCGACCGACCGAGAGGATGGGGGACGGAGGATGGCATGGGTTAGTCAAAAAGACCCAATATGACAAGAATATAATGTTAATGTACTATTTTCCAGACAGTTTAAAATATGAACTGGTTTAAATTTTGTTGTCAGTCAGTTTTGCCAGAGGGTGCCCTTCTGCCAGTCTGAGCTTGACTTCACATGATTGTACAAAGCTGACCAGGTATTTGTATACTGCTGTACTATCACACAGGTACATTAAAATGTTTCAAATTATTTTTCTCAGACCACAATAAAGGTGTATCACTTACAAGGTATTTGCATTATGCTGCAACCGCAGAGGCAAGTTGACATATATAATACGTAGAGGTATGACAGCAACCACAATGTGCCAAAGTATCCTGACCATGACCATGACTGTGAGAAGACTAACTCACTTCACCATGACAAAACAGCGGCTGACTCACGTGAGCACGACCGGTGTGGCACTATGTGTACGCTCATGGTCACGATCGTGACCGCACACCGTGTATATGATAGCAAACAAGGGGCTTCTTTGCTCTCCGTTTTTACACAGGCAGAGAAACGACCGCACATCAGAAACACAAACTGCCGCAGTGGAAGACACCTCCAGACCTGCCAGTTAATGTGAAAACATCTAAAGGCATAATCGCCCGTAGCTGCCGTGCGCAGATGCTAAATTTGCTGACTAGTCAGCACCAATTACCGTACTGCGTGCCTGGTGAGCCACACGCCTTTACAGACGCGGTGGGGAAGAGACTCACCCGACCGAATCCTCACGCCGATGACCATAGACGCGAAATGTCCGCTTTTCAGCGGCGCCGCATCCCTGCCTTTACTACAGCACCTCGTAGTTTGGCAAACAAGTACACAAAAGAAGGTATTCGCGGAGGAGATTGTGCATCGAGACAAAGCGGCAGGCATAACTGCGTGCATAGCAGAGTAACACAGAACCCAAAACATACCAACCTGTAGACTGCCCATTTTTGGGATCACGTCCCTGTCAAAACTTTGGTTTTCCTTGGAAATCAACTCCCCGCTCAACCTACTCCAATTCCTGCAACGAGCACAAAGAGGCGGGAGTATAGGGAAATAACCAATCCCAATCGGATAACGCTCGTAAACTTCCAATAAAATGTCAATTTGTGTCTTCACATAAACTACGAATAGTTAAAAGTGACGTCATTGATTGACATACAATCTCCCCAATAAGACATCAATATTTCGTGTATTTCGATAATCTTGCACCAATGGACGCAGAGAGGAGCACAGATTAGAAAAGTTCGGTTGGGATTTAGAGGAAGTATTTTAGAAACAACAGTCATGTTTTTCTTAAAGCGGAACACACAATTAGTTCAATTCCACTGTATGTTGCTACCAAACCCATGGACGGAGTTGAGCATTGAAAAGAACACAAGATAGGACCAAATATACACTTAAAAATAAAACTGCTATATTATAACAACTGCATGGGCAATATTATTTTATAATTAACTTTAGAGCTTTCTTTCAAGATAGGCTGTGTACTTGGCCCTAAGGGAACATCATTTTTTGTGCAGGCTGTAAAGACTGTGTGAGTCAGTGACTGAAGCCCCTTTATGCAGCACTGTAGGAAACCTCTGTTAAAGTGGAGTAAAGAAGGACAGGCTGACACAGGGTGATAATACCATACAATATGGCTCTCTGTAGAAGTGTGCAGACCCACATCACACACTGCAAAAAGACCTTTAACAGAAATTCGATGGAATTTAAACCACATGAGCTGAGGGGTTCTTTTAGGTGCCACTGCCTCCTGAAGTGGCCCCACCCACCATCATACAAGTGAATTTCACACTTAAAGCTGCAGTGTGACCACGTACTGGGTGACGAGGGACTGAAGGAGAACAGACAGACTTCCTGAGAAAGCTTTCATTTTCCAGAGGTTGCATTATGATACCACAACCAGTGACTCCAAAAAATATTTTCACAACAGAAAAGAAACTCACAAGACCACCTGATGTAATGCAAATAGTACTCTTTTATTTAGAGGTTAAAAAGTCTTAATATAGAGCTCCAGAAAAAGATAAAATTCTTCAGAGAAAGAAAAAGTATCTCATGCTTTCCTGACAGCAGGAAGGGTGAGAACCCAACTCAAATGTGCTAAGGGTTCGGGTTCTCCTGGGCTTGGGCCAAACTGATTCAGTTCTCCGATCTGATGCAAAGGGCTCCACACACCTACAACAAATGTATCCACACATGCAAAGGACCAGGGCCATTCTGTGCAAGCTGCCATCAGCTTTCAAGCATTCCTGTGCTGACAGACACACCCAGAACCTTAGGTCTACATCTGACCAAATAAAACTAAAACCTGCATATTTCACTTACTTTCAATTTTGGTCAATTTTTGGTATAGGACTTAAACCACCTATGTTAAATGAGTGTACCGTAATGTCTTCAGAAGCTGGATGACTCCATAACTGTCTTTGCACAACTAACAGTTCAACTGATGATAGATTTCTTACCAGGTATGGTCTCTGTGTGGCCATCTGTATCAAAGTGGCATCATTTGGTGCCACACTGATGCTTTGCATTGCCAAGCCTCAACCCTCACGGAGTTAATCACACCCAGGAAAACCCCCAAAACCAACTGAAGATCCAAATTTAAAAAAGGGCAACTAGATAACGCGTCAAGATAAACATTCAGAAAATAAGAGTGCAGCGAGCCCAGCCATACGGACCATGGGTGCTCGGCCAAAAGCGATCCAGCGGCACCATCCCATCTCCACATGGGAGGCACTGTCCTCCTTATGCATGGCCAGCCCCCTTGAGGCCAGCACTGAAATGTCACATCGGAGCAGAAACCCACACGTGGGACGTCACAGGAACAAGGAACCAGAGTGACTGTCCCTTGATTGCCACGGCGAGGGGAACAGAAGTCTGTACTCCAAGCTTGGCTCTGAAGTCACAAGACAACAGCGGTCTTAGTCTGGATTTAAACTGCTATGTGTCCCCGTCCCCCCCAATAACCAAGAAAACGGACTCAAAAGAAATTGGATTTGCAAAAACTGAAACCATCACCGCCTGAGAGGAGCAGCAGCTTACACTCTCCTCTCTGTAGCACATCTGGATCATTATTTTCAAATCTCTACATGGAAAAAAGAAATTAAACAAAACCCCAACATGTATAAGGACTCCTTCTCTGCAAAATAGAATGTAGCCATTTTTCTGAGTATTTTGTTCTGTTAAATGTCCATTGAAAAGTGGTAAATGATCATCCGAACTGTCACGGCTGGCCCCGTGGGCACCTGTCGCTGTTCCCTTTTGAGACGGGGCCAGCAGGGTGGTGTCTCATGGGCGGAGCCTTGCACAGCACCACACCCTAGTTAGCCTTCTGTAATTCTCCCCCAGACGGTGCCCCCTGGCCACTCAGACTCTTCTGCAGGACGTGCGCATCAGCAGGCTCTATTCTCTTGTAGTAGTTCTTTTTTGTCTCGATGATCTCAAAGCCAAATTTCCGGTAGAAGTCAATTGCTGACTCATTGCTGATCTGGACATGACTGTAGGGAGAGACCAAAGCAGTTGGGTTTGCTGGTGACATGCCCAAGGTGTCACGGTCACAAGTTAAAAGGTATGCCATCACACAAGTAAGCTAAAATCACATCTAGGATTTTATCCTACGGTCCAAGATAGATTTAAACACACAAGCTAAACAACCTCAAACTATCAATGACGAATAAATGAAATATCCTGGAAAAAAGGAAAAAAAAAAAAGCTACTTTTCACATACTTCATCTTGCTCTCCACTTTTGGGGTCAGAGCACAGAGTCAACCATTTACCCGACACTGATGGAGCAGATTTCTAGATTAAAGGTCATGCTCAAGGACCAAACGGTGACATGGGCACTTTGCCAGCCATGGGATCTGAATCAGGAACCTTGCTGTCATAGGCACAGCCAACTAAACTGCAGAGGCACACACTGCCACACACTTTCACTCGCTACATGTCCTAATCTGCACTAGATTCTACTGCACCGAGAACAGCAAGGCATCTGCAGCAGGTTGATCTGGGCTCCGTTATGAGCCCCCGACATTGACGAATGCCTCCACGCTTCTGGCATCAGCCAATCAGATTCACGTGCAATGGCTGGAGGTTTATTTTTTGAAAACAAAAACAAAGCGTTCCACACGTGCAGACTTGTTTTCAGATCCAAGTTTCCAGAGGCTTCTTACAGATAGATGTTGTCGAAGGTGCCATCCTTCTCGCAAATATTCAACACGTGGTTCAGCATCTTGGTTCCTGCAACAAAAAAATGACACCGCTAAAGCTTCACTCAGCACAGGGAGGACGCTGACCCCGACACAGTGGCCCAAGCCTCATACTCCCTCCACTCAGGCACCTACCTATACCCAGTCTGCGATAGGGAGCCAGACAGCCAAGAGTCATGATGTAGAGCCGCTTCTGGTTCTGAGAATGGTCCACTCGACAGCACACTGCTCCCACCGCAATGTCATTGAAGTAGGCTGTCACACAGAAATCACAAGTCAGTCACTAAGCGACAGAATCAGGCTTTATTATTGCCATGTACATGTGTGCGTGCAAGGAATTCGGCTTGGCACGTTGTGGTGATATTGCCAGACACATTTTAACATGACAGCATCACCAGGACTCACCCAGCTTGGCCAGCTCGCCCACCTCCAACACATCCTTGTAGAACTTGTCATTGTAACTGACGGGGAAGATCACCTGGTTGAGCCGTTTCAGCTGCTTGATATTATGGGGCGTCACGTCGCCCAGCTCGATCCGGCTGCTGGAACAGAAGCGGACCGCTCATTCAGAGTCATGGATCATTGGGAGGTCCAGAGTGAGATGCGGTAACTGACTGCCTGTAGCATGTCGTTCAGGCTCCAGCATGGACACACCAGACGACCGGATGAATATCTAGCTGCAACTAACCACCTTGTTTTGGACATAACGTTAACGGAGTTGCAGATGGTGCAAGGTGACAGCTGTCGGCAGTACGGTGACAGCGCGGCCATGGTGCTGCAGCAGAAGAGGTATTTTTAGGGCAAAGGACTCCCGTAAACGGCCCCTCACCCTCCCGCGCCCCAAAAAGGACAGCTGCTGGTCACGAGTTACCCAGACTTGGCACAGTTTACACCTCTACCAAAGACAAGTACAGTCAGCGTTTGGAAGAACATTAAACATTTTTTCAATATGTTATCCGCTGTGAGGTAAATCCTTCAGTGGAGGAGTTCCACTTCACGTGTTCAGTGATCGCCAAGCCAGGGAAACTAAACTCACACACAGTGTTCACGTTTTAAAACGTCGCTCGGGCCCTCAGACGCGAGAAACGTAAAGGTGTTTGAGCGACACCAGGTGTTTTCAGCCACGCTTCGTGTCTGAGTGATAGCAAGGTAAACCGGCCCGGGGACCCACGGAGAAGCGGCGGCGCACAAAGGGCAGCCGGGCCGACCGACGCCAATGGCCGTGACTATGGTATGAACCACGGCAGCGACGCCATGGTCGAACGTGAACATGAGGCTGCTGTCGTCGGCAGATTCCGTGCCCCAGTACCGCACGGAGGGCTTAGCCAGCATTGCTGCTGCTGCCGCCGCCGCCTCCCCCACCCCTCTCCGAAAAAAGGAAAGAAAAGACTCGGAGGGCAACGTGGGCTCAGACCGCCGCCCCGGCGACGCTGCTCACCCTTTCATGTCGAAGAGGAGCGCTTCGAAGGTCCGTCTGCGGTGGTGCAAAGTCGAGGGGGTCCGAGGGGAGAGATGTTGAGCGAGTCCGGGCTCCGAGCGTCTCCCGCTGCAGCCTCCACATGGACGGGCCGCCGCACTGCCTCCACGGCCCGGAGCGCCCCGTCAACTCTGACCCCCACACCGGCGCTGACGCAACAAAACAGGGAAACCGCGTCGGGTCGGGGCTGGCGAGGCAGCGAGAAGAAAGATTCGTGGTGCCGTTGCTGAAAAGCGAAAACAACTTCGGCAATGTTACCAATTAATGGTTTTATTTTCCATACCCCGGGACGTGACCTTTGACACCTCCGGGTAGGGTCGTGCGCTTTTTCGCCGGATGGTACTTTAACTGTTGTCACTTATAAACAGGCTGTGTTGTAATTATACATCGTGTTATACATATTTAAAAATAAAATTGTAAAATGTGTAAAATATTAATGCAACAACATTTCCATGTCTTACGTCACACATCACATGATCCAATGAATTCAGTCGTGGTGAACGACTATAATAAAAATATGTTACACACGAAAATCCCAATCTGGCTCTCAGAAATATGTAACATCTTCGTGGTCATTGTGTAACCCTATTTTTATACGCCATAACGTCTGGGAGCAAACATCGAAGAGCACTGTTCGAGCAATGTTAAGTTTCCACAGCAATGGAAATTACAATAAATTTTGCAAGGCAAAGCAAACCGTTTCATTTTTGATTTCAAAGCGAGCAGTCAATAAAGTCGCGTAGAATAACACTGGGTACTGAATTCCTTTACAACACAAATCCCTCACAGTGCGTACGTGTATCGTAATCATGGAAATAAAAACGAAACTGTGCTTGGGAGTGGCGGCCATTTGGGCTCTCGGGGATCTTCTCTCTGCTCTCATCAGGCAGGCGAGACAGTCAACTCTGCCTTTGTATCAGCATTCAGCCACCCAGATCTCGTAGAAATACATGTACGGTGGATTTTTAACGGAAAAAAAACAGAAAAATAAGAAACGCTACCTGACTCATCTAGTATATTCAAAGGGGAAATGTTGAAAGCTGAGTTACATCAAACTTACTTATTTGGAATAAAGGAGAGCAACCGATATGCGGATATTCTGGTCTTATTTAGATAAATTTTATAACTGTAGCATTAACACAAAACTCTCTTAGAACCTGCCGATATTCTGAGGACGGGAAAAGAATGACTGAATTATCCTATTTTATCGCGATATTTGATGGAGAATCCCAGAGAGCCAGAATGGCGCCTGTATTTATAAAAGGCCCTTAGACTCTTGGGATTTGGCTGGATCCTTCGGTTATTCTGACGTATTTGCTGAAAACAGCCGTCAGAATAAACATATTCTTTGCCACCTGACACTCCGAGATACATACAACTTGAGCTTAGAATCAGCGCGCAGGCACTACAGCGCCGTTTCCGCCGGTTTCCGCTGGTTTCCGTTGTATAAGCCTTGTGCTGAATGAAATCAGCTGACCGCTCATCGCAGCCGCATCTTCAGCAGAGGAAGGGGGAAGGTGTCTGGACTGCTTCACTGCAAAGGTAATATGGCTGTGCGTTTGATCGTGTTGGAATTGAGATAGCGGCCTTAATTAAGACTTGTCTTTGTAAGTAATATATTATCGCGCAAGGATCACATTGGCGAGTATTTTTTTAACCGTGATCGCACCGTGTCCCAGGTTAAATGATAATATGGACGGCCCTGGGCTCGTTATTTAATCTTTGACTTTTCATTTTAAAAGCACTATTTACTCATTACGCATTGGTTTGCTTTGATGGTGATATTTGACCTCGGTAAATAATAACTTCCAAATGCCACGTATTAATGAGCTCTTGTCTGTGAGCTAATGTAATACACCAATATAGCTCCTCTTGATCTATAGTAAAGAACATGCTTTGAGGTAGGCCTGAAATTGAACATTACTTTGCATGGTCGTGATTGCCGTCGTTTTATGATTTTCTTTTTGCACGTCTTCCAATTTGTTTGTATATTGTTATCGTCGTTATGTCTAACAGTATATGAATAATCATGCGGTTATTGACATTACGAGGTAAACGCGCGATGGTCACGTGAAGCGGGGGCGCAGATCCCTCTGTCACGAAATGAGGTGGCTGCGTGGCGAGATTCACTCGGTTTGATAAAGGGATGAAACTAAATTACCTGGGATTGTCATTATTATTGCCTTTATAATTCTTCTATGTCACTTATCCATTACCGTGTCGCAGTGCCGTTATTAAAAATAAAAATATTTATAACGTTGAGGTGGCATTATGGAGGAATAAGTGGCTATTAGCACTATATTATAATACCCCCAACACAGTGTACACCTCAGTGCTGGAAGTGGCAGGTGACCGGTCTCCTGAACACTCACTGCGCCCCCTGTTTGTGTGTGCTGAGACTGGCTGAACGTGATAGGGAATGGGAAAGAGAGATGCGGCACCTGGGGTCACATGACCACTCTCACATGACCTGTGTCATATGGCTTGTCTTAGATTCACAGAAGTCAGGCCCTCGGAAAAAATCACTTTTGCGGAAGTGTGGTGGCATCGAGGCATTATTCCCATAAGACAAGCATGACGAATTGTCATGGTCTTATTTTGTCACTGGTATATAAGTATTCCCTGGCTTCACTTACTGGTGTAATCTGAAATGGCTGGGCCATGTAGAAAGTGTCACTTTGTACTGTATTATGAGATCGATCATTTCAGAATGAATCTGTATCTCTGCTTGGCAGCCACAGTGTGCAGAATTAAACTTTCATCTTATTCACGTGCTCATATGTGCCAGCTTTCTGATATGATCAAATGCCCCACACCTTACTGCACAAGTTTACTTTAGCTGATCTCATTATAAATTTGGTTAATTGAGACATTGCTTTGGTTGAAGTTAATTGAGATTTTGCTATGTAGGACTTTTGGAAACTTTTTTTTTTTTTTTTAATAAGGTGATGAACTCTGGAATCCACCTCACGTCTGAGTAGCTTACATGTGCTGCTTTTGGACCCTCGTCCTGTCACTAATTTATGTCGGCTTTCAAGATTCTAATGCGTCAGACGCTGTTATCTTCATCTGTAGCAGCTGATTGTGTGCCGTTAAAACAGACCACTGCAGAGTGTGGGCATGATCGTCACAGGCAGCCCTTTAGGGAAGCAGGAATCTGGGGAACTCCAGACGGGTGTGTGTGCAGGTTCCAGTCCTTTCCCCATGTCTGGACACCCAGTGAAGCAGCAGAGGGTGCCTGGTGGCAGTCACATGACTACCTGCTGAGGGTTCGTCACACTCTATCAATGCTGTGACCTGAAGAGTGTCTTAGCTGATAGACATCACTGTTTGCTGCCCTGCTCCTGTGATGATGATAACCCAAACAGAGCCAGCGACGTGACGTGACGTGACATGACCGTGACCATGGCCACATTGACTTTGAGGAGCAGAAGTTGCTCTGCTTAATCACACAAAGCTTATTGCTCAAGGTTACTGAAGGGCAGTTGTGGGGCCCACATTAAGTAAAATGTTTCAAGAACGATTTTACTAACAATTCCTGAATTTTCCTCTGGCGATCAGTTGGGTATGTACAGTATGTCTATGTACAATATTAAGCATGAGATGGAAGTTAAATGTGCCTTTTTACTCGTGATTCTTCTGTGTCTATAGGTCTTTGAGAAAAATGGATAGTTCTGCAGCTTGAAGGCTGTAGGCCTGACCTCCAAAATAAGCTTGGAGGCAGCTGCAGAGGGAATGTGCTGCTTCCTGCTCGGAGCTGTGGCCTGTTTCCTCCACACATACACTCTGCCTCTCTTCTCCATGTAGACTCTAAGGATGGACTTGTCCAAGCTGCCCAAGATCCGCGATGAGGACCGTGAGGGCCAGTTCGGCTACGTGCACGGCGTGTCCGGACCGGGTCAGTACTGCATTTGCCTCGCTGTCCAGCCACGATTGCGGCATCCCAACACTGCTCACACGTGCTATGTTCTCGATGCAGTGGTGACAGCTTCCAGCATGGCGGGGGCTGCCATGTACGAGCTGGTGCGTGTGGGACATAGTGAGCTGGTTGGGGAGATCATCCGCCTGGAGGGAGACATGGCCACCATCCAGGTGTATGAGGAAACCTGTATCCTCTGATTTACTGCTATCCCCCTCCTCACCCCGCTGCTCCCTGCCCGCCCGTTTGTTTTTATCCTGAGCACCCATCCAGCTGGAGTGTCTGTGGGAGACCCTGTTCTGCGCACAGGGAAGCCCCTCTCTGTGGAGCTGGGACCTGGAATAATGGGCTCCATCTTTGATGGGATCCAGCGCCCCCTGAAGGACATTAATGACCTGACCAAGAGCATTTACATCCCTCGGGGCGTCAACATCGGGGCCCTTAATCGGGACCTCAAGTGGGAGTTCTCTCCCAGCAAAACCCTGAGGGTAAGTGGCCTGTTTCTGTATGCTTGTCTGTGTTTCTCTGTCTGTGTCTCTTTGTGTCTCCCTCTGTGGATGTCTGCAGGCTTTCCTCTGAACTGCACCTCCCCATCTCTCCATTAGGTGGGCAGCCACATCACGGGTGGTGATATCTATGGCATGGTGTTTGAGAATTCGCTCATCAAGCACAAGATCATGCTGCCTCCACGGAACAGGGGTACAGTCACCTACCTGGCCCCCCCTGGGAACTACGACGTCTCTGTGAGTGCCCCCCCCTCTGTGCTCCCATGTGTTTTCATGAAGCTCAAATGCTCCATGGTACAGTAGAATCAGCATGGATACATCTGTCAGAAAACCGTGTGTGTGTGTGTGTGTGTGTGTGTGCGTGCGCGCGTGCGCCCACAGGATGTCGTGCTAGAGCTGGAGTTTGAGGGCGTCAAGGAAAAGTTCACCATGGTGCAAGTCTGGCCAGTCCGGCAAGTGCGCCCAGTTACTGAGAAGCTCCCAGCCAACCACCCCTTGCTGACAGGCCAGCGGGTTCTGGACGCCCTCTTTCCGTGAGTGGGCTGCTCTCGCACTACTCTGACAACAGGTTGCTTGTAAGTGGCTCCCAGTCTCGTGCAATAGGCCAAAGCTGTGTGTGCATGTTCCAGGTGTGTCCAGGGCGGGACCACGGCTATCCCCGGGGCTTTTGGGTGCGGAAAGACTGTGATCTCGCAGTCCCTGTCAAAGTACTCCAACAGCGACGTCATCATCTACGTGGGCTGCGGAGAGCGTGGGAATGAGATGTCAGAAGTGTTGAGAGATTTCCCTGAGGTCAGTGGATCTTGAGGGTGAATCTGATTGGATAATGTGGATGTCATGGGTGATGCTGACTGACTCTGCCTTGCTCCTATAGCTGACTATGGAGGTGGATGGGAAGGTGGAGAGCATTATGAAGAGAACGGCATTGGTGGCTAACACCTCCAACATGCCTGTTGCTGCCCGTGAGGCCTCCATCTACACAGGTGCAGTACAGTCCATTCTTTACTCAATCACAGCCCCAAGTTCACTTGTGCTTGACCAATCAGATAGGTGTGTTGACGTACTGTGACGTTGCTGTATGGGAAAGGACATCGGGATCGCAGTGTGAGGGTGGGCATAGGGTAAATGCTCTGAGCAGTCAGATCAGCTGCGAGGTTGTTGATTTCCCTGATGGCTGAGTGCTTAACTCATTGTTGTGTAATATATCCATGAACTTGCCCTCCCCAGTGCCGGCCAGAGGAGGGTGGGCCTCCAGCTTGAGTCGGGTTCCTCCCTAGGTTTCTTCCACATGGAGTTTTTCCTTGCTACTGTCACCTTTGGCTTACTCTCTGAGGACCTTGTTAAAGGCGCTATACAAATAGATCTAAATTGGTGTGGATTGGATTCAGTGCCCTCACCTCTGTGGCCCGAGTTCAGTTCCTGGTCCGGAAAGCAGTGATTTTACTGAGTTGCCTCTTTATAAATTATGGAAGGATGTGTGTTTGAATCACATAGTCGGCAGAGTGATTGCATCATCGTTGGGCCCCCGGGGGTAATGCCTCAACCCCCGACTGCTGCAGGGTGGCTGCATGCCTCCTCTCACCTGTTTTTATATGCAGGTCTGTGTCTCTTGTGGAGAACCAGATCTGATATATGGAAAGTACCCAATTTTCTCACGGAGGTGAATAAAATACTGCTGTTCTAAGGATCTAACATTGCTGTTCCATGTTCTTACCACTAGGAGTCAGAATTGATCCGTTACCTATCCTATGGCTTTTAGACTATTACTTTGACAGAAAAATTTTGGTTTCACAGTCTAGGCTGATTGTGTCCTGAAAAAATAATTAAATATACACTGGCTGTGTGTGTCGGCAGGAATCACGCTGTCTGAATACTTCAGAGACATGGGCTACAACGTCAGTATGATGGCAGACTCCACCTCACGATGGGCCGAGGCACTCAGGGAGATCTCTGGCCGGCTGGCAGAGATGCCCGCTGGTGTGTACCTCCTGCTGATATTCAGTGATCCTCCAGCACAAGCTTGAATGGTTAAAAGCACATTTGTGTTTCCACAGACAGCGGATATCCTGCTTACCTGGGAGCTCGCTTGGCATCCTTCTACGAGAGAGCGGGACGTGTGAAATGTCTGGGCAACCCTGAGCGAGAAGGCAGTGTTAGCATTGTGGGGGCGTAAGTACATGCGCTGTCCAGGTGGTGGTGCTCATATGAAGAAATCTCTGGCCTGCTGTAACCAGGGGTTTCCTGTCTCCTCTGCCCAGTGTATCACCCCCTGGTGGTGACTTTTCAGATCCTGTGACATCTGCCACCCTGGGAATAGTGCAGGTAATTCCATACGGACTGATATCCTTGTGATGATTAGTAATAATGAGGTGAGGTATTAAAATGAGTCTGTCAATTTTTTTTTGAAGCCGATCAGCAAGTCGTGGTTACCTGTACTGACTGACACAGGACTGCATGAGCATGTGACATGAGCCTTGGCAGCACTGGGTGTTTGCTTGTCACACCTGCCTGTCCCTGGCTGTGTCCTCACAGGTCTTCTGGGGTCTTGATAAGAAGCTGGCCCAGAGGAAGCACTTCCCCTCCGTCAACTGGCTCATCAGCTACAGCAAATACACCCGCGCCTTGGACGAGTACTATGACAAGCACTTCCCCGAATTCGTCCCTCTGCGCACCAAAGCCAAGGAGATCCTGCAGGAGGAGGAAGACCTGGCTGAGATTGTGCAGCTCGTGGGCAAGGTGGGGCTGGCTGGCCTTTGTTCAGGGGGCCGTGGCAGGAGGGTCTGCGGGACACTTGAATGCCCTGAATCACCTGCCCTGTCTTCCCCATTGCTGTGATTGACATGGTAATAGGCCTCTCTTGCCGAGACGGACAAGATCACCCTGGAAGTGGCCAAGCTGATCAAGGATGACTACTTGCAGCAAAATGGGTACACGCCCTACGACAGGTAAACGGTGGGCTACGGCGGCACCATAGGTCAAGTGCTAATAGTGTCGGCCTTACTCACGCAGACCGACGTTGGCAGGTTCTGTCCTTTCTACAAGACCGTGGGAATGCTGTCCAACATGATCGCATTCTACGACATGGCGCGGCATGCTGTGGAGACCACAGCCCAGAGCGACAATAAGATCACCTGGGCCATGATCCGGGAGCACATGGGCGAGATTCTGTACAGGATCAGCTCCATGAAGTTCAAGGTGATGTTTGTGCGTGCGTGCGTGCGTGTCTACAGCCCTCAGACCCATGCTGACTTGCTCTCTGCTTCTTTCCAGGACCCTGTGAAGGACGGTGAGGCCAAAATAAAACAAGATTACGCTCAGCTCCTAGAGGACATGCAGAATGCTTTCCGTAGCCTGGAGGACTGAGTGCTGCTGTCCCTACCCTCCAGCGCCCAGGGGTAGTCCAGCTGTACACCCACATTCCACAAGCTGTTTTGTTTTCAGTTGTGAATCTGTTGTGTGTCGCTGTTAACATGCGTGTGGAATCATGAGCCCTGTGACATCCCAGCGCTTGGTATCGTGTGTGCGCACGTTCCTTCATCTCGGTCTCCCTGCTCGCACCCCTGTCTGGCCCAGGTGATCTGGACCCCAGCTGTCAATTCGGTGGATGTACTTCCTGTTCACCCTGCTCCTGTAAAGATGGTGATCACAGGTGACTATTGTCTAAGGGACAAAGTGGTTTTATTTATTGCAGGCCGTTAATGAGGCCTCCTGACTTGCTGATGTTTTTCTCATGGTTGTACTTTTGACTACGTTGTCCTGTGTTTTTGCTGTGTGTAGTTGACTCCTTTTGTGGTACATGTTAAGTCCTAAATAATAAAAACAAACCGTCTGAGAGCTGATTGTTATTCCTGATGTTACCGTTGGTGGGTGGGTGTGTGTGCGTGCGCTTCAGGTTAATCCTGCTCCTTTATTTTCTTGGCCTAGCCCTAGGGTCTGTGAGATGCCTTTGGTGACCAAACCTGCTTTCTCACCCCTGACATTCAGTCTGATCCAATCCCTTTCCTTACATGAAACAAACAGGACAAATGTCTTGCCTCAAACTGGTTTTGATCCAGTGTAGCAACATTCAGACGTCTCTAAATGCAGACATCGTTGGGTGCCGATTCTAGCCTGGCTCCACAGGGAGGACAGCAGCAGGGCTAAGTTTCAGTGCCTCAACTAGGGACCGACACCTGACTCTGCGGGCCGCTGACCACACTGAGTATGGAAACTGCGAAGATCTCCAGAGGCAGCCTGGGAAATGTAAGGAAGTGAGCTTTTCTGTTCTGTCGTGATGGAGCAGCATAGCCAGTGTCTACAGGTGGAGTTGTTTGCAGATTTCAGTCCTTCACCCGTTGAGATGTAGTTTCTAGATGAGCATGGGTGGGGTTGCATGTGTGTTGGAGATACTTGTGTTAAAGTGAGCTGACGGCAAAACTAGGGAAGCATCCATTTACCTTATCCGTACCAGCATTGCAGGGGGGCCTGGAGCACAGGACACAAGGCTGGGGTACATATACACCATTGTATTCTACAGGCAATTTAGTGATGACAAGTGACCTAACTATGTCTCTGGGAGGCTGGTAGAACACGCAAGCTTCATGCATACAGCAAAATCAAGATTTGAGCTCCCAGTGCTGGAGGTGTGATGTAGCCACCATAGATTAGTTAGTGACTTCTGGTTTCACTGGTCCAGTTTCCTAAACAATGCTGTCTGTTTTAGCATAATCCTATAGTATACAATTTTTACACCTTAACGGATTAATATTATTTCAATTAAAGTTTCAATTTACAATAATAATGAAGCATCTATATTTTTACTGGCAGATGTAGTTCTTCATAAGGACGCGTTGGTTTCAATTACAGGCAGCCTTAGCCAGCCGGTGCTGAGTCGACCACTGCTGTCAGGATGCAGTGAAACTAGAGACATCTGGATAAAGTGCGTTAAACACGCTGAAGATCCACGGATTTACTAAAAGATAAACCAGACTGAGCCGGACAACCAGCTACGTTTATTCAGTGTTGTGGTGTTAAGGTTCGCTGTACACGCTTCTCTCAACAAAACCGTAGACAACAAATATAAAAAAAAAAATCAGAAATGTTATCATTCTGACGTTTTGTTACCATTGAAATAGACACTTCATCCGTAAGATCATTACTTACTGTCAAATGCAGATCTGTGGTTTAAATATATCATTTAAGGCACTTGTTTTATATCCTCTAATATTTAACTGAGGCCGGTTTAACACCACATTACTGTGCTTTACTTAACGCAGGGAGCTGCTGTAGGTTCAAAGCAAAAATGGCTGGTAACACAAAAGTCTACAGGAGCTTATATGAGATGCATGGTTTCAACTGAGCCTTTTCCTTATACTTACAACCCTTGTCTCACAAAGTTATCTCCGCCCGGCGCACCTTCAGTCTCCCGGGGTCCCCAGCAGGATAAAGCGATCCCGGGCTGTGTTCTCCTCTTTGGTGGCTCTTTGTTTTCACTGCTCTCACACGCCTGTGTGATAAATACTTTTTTTCAAACCCGGTTTGCCTTTCAGCTACTTCTGTCTTTCTGGGGTAAAGCGGAGAAAAGCAAAGTGAGATGATCCGAGCTGGGTTTTTGTTTATTTCTGAATCAGGTGAGTATTCAGGCTGGCTCTACTGTTGCGGACCTGCGGTCAATGGGTTTATCCATTTATGTGTGTTGTGTATTTACGGTGGAGTTCACTGTTTGTTATGGAACTCCAGTGAATAGTGTTATATGTCTTTTGTGTTTCTAGTATAAACCACTGTTTGTTATAGATCTGCAAGGGTCATTTTTATGTGATAAGTTTTTACAATACAGTTTACTGTATTTGAAACCTACAGATTTCAGTGTCATCTGTCTATATGCAGATGTACGGTGCAGTTTATGGTATGTTACATATCTACAACAAGAATCTTAACATCTTCTGCATCTGCAGTTTGGTTCACTCTATATGATGTGTACCCACTGTGTATAGTTCACTGCCTGTTGTGAATCTACAATTTTAATCATTATATCTACAGTGTGGAATCTGCTACTTTCTCTCTCTTCTTATTCCAGATCAGAGACCATGAACAATACCAGCTAACAGTGGCTCAGTCTAACCAAGGTTTGAGCCCAAGGTTCCTACCGTTCCTTCTCCCTCACTGAGAAGGTCTAGCACTGGTCTAGACCCTGCACTGATGGCCCAGCCGCGGATACAGCCTGGTGCACTGGCTGACAATGTTTCCCAGGGTGACAATATGGACAAACCAGAGGACCATGAGGTTGGCACTGCAATACATCTGGACTTAAAGTATTAAGACCAGCATTCTGCACGTTCCGGCACAGAACACAACAAACACACTCAAGAAGGCCATGCCAATTCAATACATGTTCCTCAATTGCACATTCACATCCTGAACCACAAACTGCCTCCATCTAGTGGAAGTGTTGGGAATTACATGCGAATCCTGGTCTGCGGTGAATCTGTTGGCAAGAACTTGGGAAGTTATGCAAAGGCTCAGAGTGTAGTATCCTCCCAGATGTCGTTGCGACTGCTCTGTCTGTTCTGTGCACTGAGTAATCGGCTCTCTTGACAGAGAAACCATGTCAATCTGTCATTCTCTTTACCCTCTTGTGAGTCCTTCCATCTTTCCACCCACTGTGCAGTGCCTGGTGTCACCTCAAGCATCATCCACCTGCTACAGACAAAGGAGCGAGGAGTTCAGAAAGCTCTTCAAAGACCTGTCAGAGTCAGAGCAGCTCATAATTGGTGAGGGAGAGCGAGTCCCAGCAGAGGGAGTCACAGTTTAACTGATATTCTTGAGCCAACGCAGAACGGTCCTTTAAAGAAGCTGCCTGCACTGATACACGTGCAGCACCCTGTCGCCTCCCCTGTGTGTTTCTGCAGATTTCGCATGCGCCCTCCAGAGAGATATCCTGCTACAAGGACGCCTCTACCTATCTGAGAACTGGTTGTGTTTCCATAGCAACGTGTTTTGGGGGACGACGGTGAGGGAAACGAGAAAGGGAGGGGGAGAGAGGGAGACACTCAAGTAGCACTGTTGTCGTAGGCCACCACCTCACCCTTGCTGTCCGATAACTGGCCAGGTATCTAAAGCAGTCGTGAGCTGAACGTCTGCCGTGTTCTTTGACAGCTGAAGGTGCCCCTGAAAAGCATCACCGCCATGTCCAGGGAGAAGACAGCCCTTTTCATCCCCAATGCCATCCAGATCTGTACTGAGGCCGAGAAGGTGCCAATACTTACACACAGCCACACAAACCAGCTTGCACACGCACACAGATACGCAGAGACACACTCAGATGAAAGCTACTAAAATGTTCTTTTTGCGAGCCAGAAGCTAAATTATTTCAAAATGACTTTGACATTTTCGCTGAAATATAAAATGTGTTGGATTTGAATTCATTTCATCCAAAGAGTCCATCCCTAGACGATGGGTGATGTTTGCATGACAATGTGTCTCTGTCCTCTTTGTAGTTGTTTTTCACGTCTTTCTCAGCAAGGGAGAAGAGTTTCCAGGGCATCTTCAAGATGTGGCAGAACACTCTGCTGGACAAGGTAATCCACTGACCATGACGATTGTGTGTATACAACATATACATAGGCCAGGCACCAATCAGCAGTCGGCTTTTTTTTTACCCTCCACCCTATACAGCAAACTGCCCCTACACCTAAGTAATCCCTGTCCACCATGATGCTCCGAATGACTGTCATGGTGCGTATAACACATCTGTCACAATGGTCACTTGTCTGGGAAGTTAGAACCGGAATTAATACTGTCCTTCATCTACTGAGTGTTTCCAACATGCTCTTTCTCGCCTGTCTAGTTAACACACCTTCAGGATGCTGTTGTATCACAACATTCATTCCACAACTCACCCAGTGGCGTTTTCTGAAATAGATGGTATAGGGGTGCTCGCCCGGGCAGGGGGGTGCTAGGATTTCGCCTGAATCTGTACAAACGTGCTATAGGGCTCCTGAGCTCACAAATAAAACAGGATAACTTACAACACTGTGAAAAACCAGCTTCTAAAGGCCACAGTCTAACATGTTTTGGACATGGCACCTGATTGACGCGATATAAGGCAAAATCCAAAAAAACTTTCTCAATAAATCATTTGGAAGCTGACATACTGGGAAGGCACACAGCTTGTGCCTGTGGGTGAGTGGAAATATTCACACTCGGTTTGCACCACGTTTACGGTTGAACCACGGTAAGATAATGTTGTCATGGTGCAGAACTATTTCCATGGCTGCACCCACAGTACTCCTGAGGCTAGGGGTAGGTTAGTGCGCTGCTGTAAACAGCTCTTTCTAAACATTATTTAATCAGCCGGGACCAGGTAAACAGAAACGCAAAGCCTGGGGGGCGCCTGGCGACTCCTGATTTACGAGGGCTCGGTGGTCCCTCGGGGACGTGGCTCTCTCAAAATATGTCCCTCAACCCCGAGAGCGTTTCCAGATGTGGGCATCGGTGGGAGGGGCCCGTTGACGACGTGCCGGTTAATCCAGTTCGCGGCGGCAGGTGGAGTAGGCAGCAGCGTGGCCACCGCGGAAGTGACTCTAACGTAAGGGCTCCCACCTCTCGTCCATAAAAGTGGTCCTTTCGCACAAGATTTTAATTGACAGTGCTATTTGTTTTGCGTTGTACTTTGGCTCATAAGTGACTTTTTAAAGTCTGTGTACACGGTCTTCCTGAAAAACCACGTCACGAATCCATTGGTTTGTAATTACTGCGTGCTGGTGGGTTTCACTTTCCGAGATCTGAAGCTGTCGCTTTCGGGACCGAGCCTCTCTTATCTCGTGAAGTTTGACCTGCCGTCTTGGGTTTACTTTGGGGCTGAAACTTCCCTTGGACTCACGGTAGGTTTTACTGCAAGATTATTTCCCCCGAAACCATCCGGGATTTTCATAATCAAGTTTGAACTAATACTGCTGTTTTGCTGCACATCGGTGGAGGGTGTTTTAGGTGGTTATTGATAAATGGATTCATACTGAGATGCTTTTTAAAGTGAGTGGGTACAGCGGACGACTGATGAGAGACTTTCTGTACTGGACACCTACTCTGCTCTTATTTCCTACTTATTAGACATTAGAAAATGAAGCGGCTTGATGTGGTATATCGGAGAGTGAAAACCACTGAGTTCAAATTTTTGCGCATTTGAATATCTCCGTCGCAGAGAGAGCAGAGCGTATGACCTCACTAATCAGTCCCTTGTTTCTCTCCCTGCGCTCCTCCAGCCCCTTGGTAAGGCTGAACTGTGGCGGATGGTCAGGCAGCACTACGGCAGCGATCTGGGCTTGAGTCATGAGGATATGGAGTACATGCTGGGACCTGACAGCACCCCTCAGAGCAGGTAAACATACTCCTGCACATCTGCCTCCACCCGCTGTTTATGGCATCCATGTGGTCTCTTTGGAGAGACTTTGTACTAATAGAAGTCAAGGCGAATGTTCCTGAATGTCCCTAGGTAACCCATCCTGTACATTTTCATTAGACTAATGTTTCTGTTCTGGTACAACCTGAAGGTAATTAATTATTTTGTCTTTTAAATGTGGATTAGTGTAATAATTTTTCATTTGGTTGATTTGGGTGTTCTTTCAAAAATCTCCTCTGGTGGGTTTTTACCTATAGCTCTGACTCCAGTGCAAACCTGTACTTTCTGCTGGATCCTAACTGCATGGTCAGCTTGTATCTGGGGTAGCCCCTCAACTGCTGTATACTTGTGATCTATCAGCCTTTTTTTTTTTTTCCTCTTTTCTCTCCACTTAGTAAGTAAAATCGAGGCTGCTTTACATAAGCAGGTAAGAGAGGACTTGCCTAGTCTAAAAAGTCTAGGTAGAAACTAGGTAAAACTTGGTCACTGTGCATTAATGTGGTAAATTAGGCTTATTACAATATCGGTAATATTGGTAATTCATGGGCTGCTTTATTGATAGGTCAGTAATATTTTGTTTTTTAATTAAGTTGGTTAATGAATTAATGATTCTTTCTTCAGTACGTGAAGAATGATGTGGAATCAGGAATGAGTTAGGGTCATTTTTTGGATTCAGCTAGGTTATGATTTAAAAACATTCAGTTAAAATGTGACGTTTATATTACAATTGAAACACGTATAGCTTTTAAGTTTCAAACTTGGAAAGTTTTGATTCTACAGGACTAGACATGTCAACTTTTCTGACCAGAAACTGATTTAACTAAATTAATCAATATGATATAGCCATTGCTAGGCATGAATTCAGTTGCTGCAAATTGTGTTATTCAGCTGAAATGGTCTTAAACAATATACACCAAACCGAGAGGGTAACAGCTTCTCGCAACAGTGCATTGGCAGAACATGCCATTCGGTTTCTCACTGGGAACTTTTTTCTCTCACTGTAACAATTTTTTTTAATTTTAAAAATGATTTCTTTATATCTACAGTCACCACCACAGCTTTGAAAATGTGTAAGCAGGGAAGTATCGGTATTTGTTTCTCTGTTGTGTGTGCAAAATGACTTTTTTGGTTGTGCTGCTGTCTTTTTTTTTTTTTTATTTTGAAGAGCGTGAGTCCAGTTACTAGCTTTGTCCTGTTTGTTTAGCTGCAGTAATCTCTCTGTTTTAATTTGGTGTGATGGGATAGTTTACAAGCACAGGCCAAGCTGCATGCGGTCAACACAAAAAAATTATACATGCCAGCAGAGCCACACATAGATAATTTTTGCTGGTTTGCAAACATTTTTTTACAGATCCCGGGCTGTTTGGAATGCCTAGTCTGGAGCCCTGAGGTTACTGTTTAGTCTAGCCTAGTTTTACCTGGATATTACACCTAGTAAATACTAGGTGAAAGTATGACTAGGTAAGCTTTGTCAGAATTAGGTAAAAGTCCCTAGTTAAAAAAATTGGGTAAACTAGGTTGTCAACACTATACAAAAACATCTTCTTAAATGTAAATTAGACAAGTTGTGTAACTGCTATGTAAAGAGGTAGAGATATTTCGAGCTGTCTCCCAGAAAGATCTCATTGTTAGATTGTCTGGGGGAAAGCATTTCCTCCTGGGCATCAGGAGGACAGTTGGTGGCTTGTACATGTTGATTCAGTAGTGTTTTGCCCCCTCAGCCGGGCAACAAAAGCAGGAGGAGAGGAGCATGCTGGGAAACGTGAAAGACCCACTTCCCTCCGTCTCCCGCAAGTTGATTCTTTATCAGGGAGTAGAAAATCGCCAGTTGGAGAGGAGCCTCAGCCGACATCTTCACTGCCTGGGGGCGCTTCCATGGGCACGGTAAGGGAGTGAAAAATTGTCTGAATCTCTAACTTATTTAACTATTTAATTACCCAGCACACTGGATTTAATAATTAACAACTATAGTGTTGTGTTAAGCTTGGCGGTATTTTAAATTGATTAAGCAAAAATATAACAACTTTCAATCTTATTTGTTGCTGTGTTGGAGGTATCTGTTTTATTGATGGTTGTATTGAATGTTCTGAACTCGCATGTGAAGCCTGTTTGACATGATGTAGTTTGGATTTTAATGGATATGTTTAAGAATGATTTTAATTGTGTATCAGTTTAACTATTGGGGTGATGTAATTGGAAAATGTATTGCTTTGATTATGTTTGAGTATGAAATTTCTTTTGATTCCAATTGTTTTATTGTATGTGTTTTAATTGATGTATAATAAAGGTACTGATTATGAAAAAAGGGAGTGGAAAAATGGTGGGAAGCTGCAGCTTCATCCAGTCTGAAGCTGAATAGTGTGTTGGTGTCTGGTGTCGGGTGGATTTGTAGGGATGTGATGAGTCTGTTTTGGACTGGTTTTAAAGGTGTGTTTTTGTAGGAGGGCTCACGTTCTCCTTCATCCCGCCACCGGCTCCCAGATGCACCATTAGATCGGAATGTACTGGAAAGGGGATCCAAACGCTTGGAGTCGCCTCTGGAACGGACCGCCCCAGATAAGGGGTCCAAGAGCCCGGCGTCACCTCTGGAACGGACCACCCCAGATAAGTGGTCCAAGAGCCCGGCGTCACCTCTGGAACGGACCACCCCAGATAAGTGGTCCAAGAGCCCGGCGTCACCTCTGGACCTCAATGAAAATGAAGACCGTGTTACAGACGGCAGTAGCTCAGAAAGTGTAGATGATGGTGAGGAATCATGCTGCCTGGTCCATCTCGTGTGGCCCATCTCGTGTGGTCCTGCAATGGTTTTCTCTTTCCCGTGTCTCAGCAGATGAGTCTGTGTGTCCAGCGCCAACCCAGGGGAGGGTCTACATAAACCGGGTTTTCCACACGAGTGCGGAAAAGATGTTTGAGCTGCTCTTTATGGACTCTGCCTTCATCCAGAGATTTCTGGAAGCCAGAAAGGTGACAAGTGAGTCCTCTCTGTGCCCTACTGGACCAACAGACTTACAGAGGACTCTCTGGCCCAGGGCCAGATCATCTTCCATCATGTCAGTGACATGGTGTTCTGCACTGTCCGCCTGTCCTCAGGTGTTACCAACACACCCTGGCAGAAGGACGCTTCTGGCAACATGAAAAGAACACTCAACTACACCATCACCATTAATAACCCACTGATCGGAAAGTTTACCACAGCCACAGAGAGCCAGGTATATGGGAAGGGTCCTGGTGTGTGTGTGTGTGTGTGTGTGTGTGTGTGTGTGTGTGTGTGTGTGAGAGAGAGAGAGAGAGAGAGAGAGAGATTCATCTCTGCCCACTGTCCCTCCTAGACCTTGTACAGTGACAAGCATGGTGGACAGCATTACCTGGTGGATGCTGAGGTTTACACACATGATGTTCCATACCATGATTATTTCTACACACTCAACCGCTTTTGCATCTCTCACAGCACCAAGCATAAATGTCACTTGAGGTGAGTTGCCCATCTGTTGCTGCCTGTCTCTGCTTGTTTGGCATCTGTTTAAATTTGCCATGGCGCGCCATGTCTCTTTCTACCTCTCCCTCTCTCTTTCCTTCTGTCTCTCTTTCTCTTTCCAGGGTCTACACTGATGTGAAGTACAAGAAGCAGCCATGGGGTTTTGTTAAATCCTTCATCACAAAGAACTCCTGGAGTGGCCTGGGGGACTATTTCCGACATCTCGGTGCGTGCTGTCATTTGTGCTGTCTGGTGATTCAGAAGAGCCTGCTAGATGTTGATCTTCTGCCCTCATGGCTCAATTTGACGTGACAGAGTTGCAACTACGTCACTGATCCGCTCCAGCGGCGACACAAGGCTTCTTTCCAAGCATTTCGTCTAACTTTAATAGTATATTTACACATAAATGCTAGACGTGTTATTGGTCTACCGGTTATAGTTATAATTTGAAATGATATGCGAGCAATCCTCGCTTCACATTACCAAACTAGCATTTTGTTTCATAATTTGAAGAATTTTTAGATGGCTTAAAACTGGAAATCAAAAGACAATCAGTAGAATCAGATTTTTTTTTGGGAAGTGGCATGGAGCCATTGTAATCCAAAGACAATTCAGCATCTTCACTCAGTAAAAAGGTATCGTCAGAAATTCAGACCAGACTGTAGTGTTTAAAAGATCTTGACAGTAGCAGTGTTTGCTAAACTACAAGTGGTTGTGCTGTTTGTCTCACCCCTCAGCAATTTGTCACACGTTCCTGGTTCCATACCAGCTAGTTCTGGGTACCGGTTCCCGGATCTGTTTTTCACACCAGTTCCTTTGTGGGGGAAAGTGTGTAAACCAGATTGGGAACCGACAAGACACTGGAACCCTGTTTGTGGAAAAGGGGCTCGAGAGCCATCAGAATTGTCCACAAGGTATCCACAAGGGGGCGCTGAGTGAAAACAATGAAAAATGTTTGCTTAACCAGTTTGCCACCATGGGCTCCAGATATATCTGATATGTGTGCGCTGTCTGTGCTAGCAGCAGTATGCAGAGTAACACTATCTGCAGTACCATGGTTATTTACAACTTTTGTTGTTTTTATTTATTTATAACCACCACCCTGCAGACTAGAGTGTTATTCTGCATACCACAACTAACACGAACGGCACACAGAAAAGCCAGATATATCTGGAGCCCATGGTAGCGAACAGGTTAATGCATGTCTTCAACAACATACCAAGCCAAATTCCTTGGACATGGCAATAATGAACCTGATAGCGATTCTGAAACAGCATTTAGGTGGAGATGGGCAGTGGTGGGTCTGCTTTATAAGCTGAGGGCAGGATTATACTGGAAATCATGGTTAAATAGAATGTCCATCCTCACTGGGGAGGCTGGATGAAGAACAGATCGGTCATGGCCTTTTATAATGTAGTGCCAGTTATCAATAGCTGCAATAAGAGTTCAGCTAGAAATGGTAACGTATTCCTTTTTATGCTGAGACACCTCATGCCGGCTGCAGTGTATGATGGGAAATGAAATGTCCTTATACATCAATTAGTGAATCCAACCAGGGCATCTTTGCTTTGGCTCCAATCCCCCCCCATCCCATTTCCTGGCTGCGATGTCATCACTTCCTGGCCCAGGAGCAGAGTGCGTGATCTCATTTGACCACTGCTAATAGCCTTTAAGTGGGCAGAACAGGCTTAGCCTTGTGAAAGCATGTTCACTTCCAGCAAGGGAGTTCCCTGGGGTGCATGCGTGCATATCTGTCTGTCTCTCTGTCCGCACTGGGCTGTACAGCATATTTGGAATCAAACCTCAAGCAACAAACCAAATTCCTGTCCCATGGTATTCGTTAAATTTGAAAATCAGATCTACTTGGTTTAGAACATTGCATTCAGGGAGACCTGTGAATTTGGTCACGTTTGGCATCCTGGTGTTGGACTCTTCTGAAAACTGGGGCATACAGAGAACCCTCCACAAGCATGCATGTCCTCCTTCAGCGGTGCCCCTCTGTCTTTGGGATGTGGCAGTGTAGCCTTAACTGACCGTGACCCTTGCAGAGGAGGAGCTGCTGGAGGAGGAGGCGGAGTTAATGCAACTGAGTGTGGAGAACCAGGCGACTGGTGTGAGACGCCGCAGGAGGCCCCACGGACGCTTGGTCCCGGAGCACTTCAACCCCAACAAGCAGTATGGTGCTGAGGCGGACCCACGCCTGGAGCGGATCCCAGGTGCACATGCGTGTACATCTGCTGTCCAGGTGGGAGCACGTACGTGTCTCTGACGTCTCGATCCTCCCTGCAGGAACCCGGGACAGGAAGGGCCCCCAGAAGTGGAACATCAGCATGATGGTGGCAGTCATGAGCTCCATGTAAGCGTGTGCCGTCAGTCACGCCTGGTGTCCCTGGTCTGGTGGGCCACGCTAACCATAGCTGTAACTCCCACCCAGATTGCTGATCCTGACTGTGCTGAACATGGGCCTTTTCCTCAAGCTCTGGGCCATGGAGGATGTGGCCCAGCGCATGTACCTCAGTACCAAGCAGCGGCTCAGGGAGAGGCCAGAGTCTAGGTGGGCCAGAGCGCCGGGCTGAGGCTCCCCTGCTTCTACAGCAGGCCTGTGCTCTGCCTCACTTACCTGTTCCCTGCCCCCAGTGTGAACCCAGACGTGGGGTCCCATCAACATCTGCCTGACAGGAGCATGGAGGAGACCCAACTGTTGAGGTCTGTGCTGCAGGACTCCATCCACCTGCTGGAACAGGTGAGTCAGCCTGCTTTCCTGAGCTCCGTGGTCTCCTGCAGGTCACATGAGTGCGGAGTGTGTTGAGCTAACTCCACCCCTGACTCTCACAGCTACGCAGCTCTCTGGTGCTTCTACAGCAGAGCTTCCAGGAGCCCAATGTGACCGCTCGTTCGCGGTAAACCCGGGTCCCGAAGGGGGCAGCGGGGCTTTCCACTGGTCCTCATTTGAAGTATGTCGTTAATTTTATGACTAATCATGTACCATGTCTTCTGTACTGTAATGCTCTGGGGTGTGACTGTGATTCGTGTAAGATGGTACTGCTGGTGGATCTGGAACCTGAGACCGAGGGTGGGTTTTGACCCTGATTTATTTTATACTTCTATTTTGTTTTTATTTTGCTCTGTAATCATGCAGTCATTGTAACTTAAGTCTTACTAACTATGATTAACTGAGCTGTGATTTTATAAACATCTTCCCTTACAATGAAGGAAGCAAATTCATTTTCTCCTCGCTAATGGAGATTTTTAATGACCCCAGCCAACCATCCCGGGCAAGTCGTCACCCTAGTGTTCCCACTCACTGCTGTCCTGTTCCTAAGTTTAGCCACGCTTGAACGCTGTGTTTTGTTTTACTTGCACAACTGAGTGTGTGCTCTGTGCTGCTGACCCACTGTCGTACCTTCTTTTGCTTTCTAATAAAAGTTTTCAAACCCACACGTGTCTGAAAGTGTGATGGGGGTGGGGGAGGACAGGTTCCTACTTGTCATGTGATCACATGGTCTGCCATGGCTCTCTCATTGCTCTTTTGCTGGGAGCTCCAGCCCTTCCTCCTCCTCCTCCTGCCCCAGAGGACAGGAGAACCTAATGGGTAATATGATCCCCTAATAAGTGCTGCTTTGTCTGCCACACAGTGTCCCTGCAGCCCTGACCACCTGCCTCTGTGTTAAGTAGGCAGAGATGGATCTTAGGGCCAAGCTTCTGCCATTGTTCTTACTGCCTGATGTGTACATTTGTGCTTAGTGTTTCAGTGCCAATTACAGATTCCCATGAACTGCAACTGGTGGGGAAAAAATGAACAACAGTTGAACTCTGGGAAAAAATAAAGCACAGTCTGCCCGTCTCTGTAAATTGTGTAACCGGTGTAGTTTGTGAAGTGTGGACTACTTTACAAAAGGATCCACCAAATTAAAATGACTTCTTAATCCCTGGGAGGTCAGTTAGCAGTCGGTCCGGGGTTAAAGCCTCATGTGGGACCAGCACGTCAAGCTGGGACAGCTCCACCCCATCAGCATGGCAGCGCGCAGCCCCGGGTGGCTGTAAGATCGTCACCTGTGGATACTAAAGGGTTAGTGGCCACTGACGTCAGAAGTCTGCAGGAGGAAGCTGTACCATCACTTAGTACACAGTGCATGCAGGCGTGTCGTCGCCTGGCGGAAAGTCGCTACACTCCACTTCGGCTTGGACTCCTACATTCGCTCCGGATCCGACTCTGCTTAGGCAGGAACCGCGACCATGATCTGCGGGTCCGAGTGATCACACGCTTCCGCCACTCGGGTGGGCTGAAAGGTGACTTCTGCTGTCACACGGAAGGTCGCCCGTCCGCCGGTCACGTCCGGAATCCGCCTTCGCGCCTTTCGCTTATATGTGCAACAAGTACGTGGCCGTCAGTTCGCCCCAGGTGGGTCCTTCAGCCCGGGCAGAGGCGCTCTGCCGCGGCTCCATGCATGCAGCCGTGTTGCACTGGCCGTGTGTGGCGGGAGTATGCGGGTCGTAGGAACGGACGGAGGGCGCATTCGTGTGTCTCGGACTGTCTCTGCGCCTTGGGAACACTGTGATATCTCACACTATCACTTCGCCTCAACTTCTTCAGTGAGACTGTCGTTCACTGCTGTGGACATACATGGACACTTCGGGCTGAACATGGCAGCCTGTCGGGCTGTACGTACATAGGGCTGAACTTTCCAGCTGACTGTAGCGCTCTCAAACAAGGAAACGGCCTGACTTAATTACTTTCCTTTAAAAAGTATTGCGTGTTGCACATGAGTTGTATCCTAGCCTTAGTCTGAGTTTCTGTCCTCCTATCGAATAATTGATTTTCACTTAATTTGGCTTTTTTCCAAATTGAAATTGGCTCAAGGGATATACTTGGTAATACGATACAGTGAAGTCCTGATTTCCTGGGTAGGGAGCGTAAAAGGAGACATTAAGCTGGCCATCAGAGCGTTGTTAACCATGCCTGGAGACTGCCAGCGGATGTGTTATGTGATACCAAACGTCTGACTTAAGGGCTGGCACTGTTGGTGACCATCTATTGAAGGCTGTCAAACAGGCTTTCTGAGTGTAAACACAATCCTGGACCTTCATAAATTACCCAGCAGGTCATTTTATCAGTCTGTGAAGGACCACACACCATATTTAGAGACAACAAGCTTGTCTGCTTACAAATGCCTCTGTCCCCAGTCTTCACAGCTGCTGCTGTCAAGCTCGCAGGGAACAAAACGAATTGTCCTAGTTAAGAGGTTCTCCCGGGACGCCTCTGACGTTGTTTCTTATACAAGGACATGGTTCTAGCAATGGAGGCTCGTTACAAATAACCAAACGAGAACAGCCTTGGCCTAATTCGTCAGCCACTGGCACACGCAGGTCCCGTGCCGGTTCTGTGCACGCCGAGAGCATGGCTGGCTGCATTTCCTGGCTATGTCAGCACAGTGAACACCTGGGTTGCCTTTTCCAGCCAGGCTGTCAGACAGGTAGTCACTCATTCTGGTTGTGAGTTTAACTTCACTCATCAACGTTTCATCTGAAAGGGTTTCTTAGCCTGAAATTCATCCTGCAGCCAAATTTTCTGTATTGTAGGACCTCCCAAGGATGGATGGGGGGGGTCTACAGCACCTCCTTGCACATTGGTAAGATTACAGCCCAGTGCAGATTTGTCGGGGGTGTATAGGACAGCATGGTGGTTGGAGGGTGTCGAGGCTAGCAGCATCTTCCTGGTCCTCACAGCAGCCCCGTGCCTCATAGCTGACTGGTGCCATGTGTGACTGACTGCTCCCTACTGCAGGTACATTAGGCCCACCCATGCTGCAGTGCTATTGGCTGGAGCGGCACCATGAAGAGCAGAAAGGCCAACAGAGCACCTGAGCCTGACGAACCTCTGTGCTGCTGTGAGTACGTGGATCGCGATGGAGAACGGCGCCACCTGGCTGCCTGCTGCTGCGACTGCGAGGACCTGGACCAGGCCTGTGACAGGTGACAGCTGAACGTTAATTATACCCGTATTAGATTTCCACCGCATTCTCCGGACAGGTGAACCGAGCAGCCAGCAGGAGGCACTCAGCTGGCTGAATCCCGGGGGTCACAGGAGTATAACTTCTACACCTTCCCTCCCCCACATGCTCCCTCAGGTGGCTGAAGCGGGAACCTCAGAAGCCAGACTCACTGTCCCGGGTGGTCGCCGTGGTGACGGACCGGCTACGCGTCCCCTGGCTGTCAGGGGCGAGGCGGGTGGACCTGTCAGTGGTCCCGCCTCTTGTGCTGCTTCCTGTGCTCTTGCGCGTGGCGGCGCTGCATTTCCTGTTGGGTGTGGTGGTGTTGACAGCACTGCCAGTGCTGGTGCTCTGGTATTACTATGTCACACACCGGCGCAAGGGCCGCACCCTCTTCTTCCTCAGCCTGGCTCTTTTCTCCCTGGCCTACATGTACTACCTCTTTCTCACTGAGATTCTTCCACGGGGAGATGTGGGAGCAGCTCAGCTGGCTGCCGTTACAACGGGTGTGGTCCTCACCCTGATCTCCCTTAGCCGCACTAAACGGGGCCCTGGCTACGTGATGCCCCTCTTGGCTGACAGCCACAGCGCCGTGACCTACTACAGGAGGCTGTCTGAGCAAGACTTCGCCCACTCCAATGGCTCCTGTCAGCAGGTGGTGATAGCTAATCGGATGGGTGCCTCAGGACAGGGGGCGGGGCAGGCAGCGGGGACACAGGGGAACGGCGTGAAGAAGAACTGGTGCCCCACCTGTAAGATAGTGCGCCCCCCCCGGGCGGGGCACTGCCGGATCTGCGGCACCTGTGTTTACCGGCTGGACCACCACTGTGTCTGGTGAGTTGTGGAAGGCACCCTGTGTGTTGGCCCTGCCTGGGGCATGGCCTGCTCACATGCGTATCCTCCTCGTGTGTGGGACAGTTAGACCTTTACATAACAAAGGAATGAAACTGCACAGAATGCCTGGAATGTGAACGTGTGATTCAGTCCATCCTCATCAAGCCTTTTCGACAAGAAAGCAGAGAGTGATATGCAAGTGGGAGCTGAGCATGGAGCCGGCTGCTCCGCGTCTGACTGTGAGTGGGCCTCACCGTTCTCTCCCTCTCTGTCACCTCCGTCCCTGTGGATCAGGATAAACAGCTGTGTAGGGCAGGCCAATCACCGCAGCTTCCTGCTGACGCTTCTCCTCTTCCTGTTGACCTCGGTGTATGGGATCAGCCTGGTGCTGCGTAGTATCTGTCCTCATCAGAGCCTGCTTTTTGCCCTATTCTACTGCCCCGGAGTGTATGGCCAGTACAGGTAGAGACATGGTGAACACACACACAGAGTCGTGTTCTCTGCTTTCTCAGTTCATAGCCCAAATGTGTTGTGAGATATTCACACAGTACTCTGCTGCTCAGCTTGAGTGACTGCAGTTTTCTGTTTGTCCACAGCACGGCACTGTGCTTCACCTGTGCCTGGTACAGCAGTGTTGTGACGGGGGGGTTGCTTCACCTGCTGGTGCTGCAGCTCATCAACATCAGCTACAATGTGACGGAGAGGGAGGCTCGGCTTGCCTTACGGGAGAAGATGGGCCGGACCCGCCTGTGGGGCCTCATTGTGGACACGGGGCTCTACTCGCGTGGTTTCCACCACAACTGGGTCGAGTTCCTGACCATGGATGCGTTTCCGGACCCTGTGTCCACAGGCCTCCCAGATGTAGTTTAGCACCCAGTCCCACTGCCTTGGAGTGATCTGCTCTCAACTTTATCGTTGTACCACTTATCACCACCAGATGGCACCACTGCTTGCTTCAGTATGTTGTGTGGAACAAAGGGACTGTCCGCCTCTCGGCGAAGGGTGCGCACACGCTGCTCCACTCAGTGTGGCGCGCGTGCAGCCCCGGACATCTAAGGGCAT
>JAACJT020000064.1:14960045-14972751 GCA_009936485.2 Gymnarchus niloticus | reverse complement strand
CATTTCCAGGGGGAGATGCTAGCGGGACAGTTGTGCTTTGACTGGGTACGGCTGTCTGCTCCACAGCGTTTCTCTCGTTCGGGGTAGGTGAACATGCCCGGTGTTTTTGAACGGCCAAACACCCGGACTTACAATTCCGACCTCCTCCCTCCAGTACCTGGGACCTTGCTAACGTGTAATAAAACATCATATAAACCAAAGCGCTGCCTCACAAACATTATAAGTAAGGAATTGCGCCCCATTATGAACTTAACTCCAATTTCGGGAAAGAAAGGCAGCTGATTACAGAGCAGGTGAGACAAGTGTTCAGATAATGACAGGTGACTAAGAACTGAGATGTTTTATGCGATGTCCAAACCTATGAAATAGAAACGAAACTGGAGACAACTAATAATATCTTTCAAATAAATTGTGCTAACAATGTTTCTACGGCGGTGTCAAAATGTTAACGAACACATAATTCAATGTTATTTACCTCTACGACCTTATATTTGAAAAATATTTTATAAACACACAAGAAGCTCCTTAAATGTGAAATTCATAGCAGTTCAGCTAAAAGTAACAAGCAGGGGAAAAGGTATCATATCCATCCACCACCTTCCACGCCGTCTTCATCGACATCTGTTGTTCTAAAGTCGGCGCTGCCATCTACTGGACTGTCCCAGCAGTGCACGAATCTATTCCTTGCACATGCGCAGACGACGCGTAAAATATTAAATATCCTACAAAATTTGTACTGCACGCGCACGGTCCGCATGGACGCTCCCGATCACAAAATTTACGTCACACGCACTGTGTGTGTACCGTGACGGAGCACGGAAAATCCTCGCAACCGTCAGGTAGTGGTGGGCGGTGAATGTACATAAATTTGTTTTATTTCCAATTAAAACATGTATTTTGTACAAATGTTGTGGGATCCCAATTAAAGAAAAGGCGACATACCTAGGCATTGTTATTTGTAAGAATGTGGAACAACGGTGTAAATTAAATTTTGACCCTATTATTGAAAAAAAAATTGAAACTGAATTCGTGGTTGAGACATATTTCTATATTTGGCAGGGTCCTGTCATCTAAAACAGAAAGTATTTCTAGATCAGTATCCCAACAAATATTATTAAAGAGTTGGGTAAAATGTTATATGATTATATATGGAGGAAAAAAAACTCATCTTAAAAAAGAAGTTATTGGAGGTCGCAGAGAACAAGGTGGTCTTGAAGTGGTGGACTTTAATGTCTTGAATAATTCATTCAAAATAAAGTGGATTATAGAATTTGTAAAGAATCCTAACAATATATGGAATGCTTTTCCGACGTACTTATTTAATTCAATTGGTGGCATTGATTTTCTGTTAAAGTGCAATTTTTCTGTTGACAGCATCACATTTAGATTGGCTAACTTTCACAGACAAGCCCTTTTTCAATTCAATTCAATTTTATTTATATAGCGCCTTTAACAAGAAGCACTGTCACAAAGCGGTTTTCATAGTCCCGGGCCCAGGGTCCCAAGAGAGTAAGCCAACGGTGATAGTGGCAAGGAAAAACTCCCTCAGAAGGAAGAAACCTTGAGAGGAACCAGACTCAAGGGGGAAGCCCATCCTCCTCTGGCCAGCACCGGGCAGGACAAATTAGTTAATACAAATAAGAACAATGTTGTAACAGTCAGGAGGACAACAGGGTATTGGAGGATGCAGTCCAGTGATCAGAGCAGGTTCGGTTGCTGAGAAGGCAGCAAGCCGGTAAGTGTGGACAGGAGAAATGTGAAGGGCGGGTGTTGTAGGCCAGCAGACGATACGGGGATCTCTTGAATCCGAACCTCCAAGGGAAGCACCCCAAAGAGGGAGTGCGGGGGAAAGAGAAAGTGTATGAACAGAGCAGCAATTTAAGGCAGCAGAATAATTGTAAATAAAATAGCAAGAGCTCTTGTATAACTATATATGGCAGCATAACTATGAGGGAGAGATCAATGAGGACACAGGCGTGAGGAATCCTTGAACGCCAGGACTCCAACAATACACAGAACATGCGAAGCAGGAGTGACAGCACTGACAGAACAGTTCATCCAAAGTCAATGGAACTGATCCCCACCCAGCTCTACACCTCAGCCTATACCCTGTAGATGGGGAGTGAGTAGCTACCTAAGGTCTCTGTAAGCTAGACTAAAGAAGGGCGTTTTAAGCCTAGACTTAAAGATAGAGAGTGAGCCAGAGTCCTGCACTGCTGCTGGAAGACCATTCCACAGATGCAGAGCTCTGGAAGAGAATGCTCTGCAGTCCAACGTCTCTTTTTTCACTCTTGGAACTAATAAATAACCTGCCTCCTGAGAAGGAAGCAAACAGGGGCAGGTAAGCAACCAAAAAATCAGACAAATATTCTGGAGCCAAACCATGCAAGGCCTTATAGGTAAGTACTAGTCCTTTAAAGTCAGTGTGAACCTTAACAGGAAGCCAATGTAAAAATGACAATACAGGACTAATATGATTGAACTTCCGAGTTCCAGTTAGCATTCTTGCTGCAGAATTTTGCACTAGCTGGAGTCTGTGTAACACCCTGGAGTTACATCCAGAAAACAGAGCATTACAATAATCCAATCTGGAGTTGATAAAAGCATGAGTTAGCTTCTCAGCATCGTTGAATGACAACATTTTTCTGACCTTGGCTATATTCCTCGGATGGAAAAAAACCTGTTTTAGTGATATTTCTAATGTGAGCATCAAAGGACAGGTCTGGGTCAACTAAGACACCAAGATTTCTAACCAACGTGCTTGGTTTAAGTGAGCATTCATTAAATTTTACATCAATCTGCTCTCAAAGCACTCTAGGACCAAGCAAAATTACTTCTGTTTTATCTTAATTTAGGAGTAAGAAATTTCTGGCTATGCAGCTCCTAATATCTAATAGACAGTCCTCAATCTTAGACAGATGAGGCAATTCACCAGGTTCAACTGATATGTATAGTTGTGTGTCATCAGCATAGGAGTGGAAATCAATACCATGTCACCAAGTGGCAGCATATACAGGGTGAACAGCAACGGGCCTAACACAGATCCTTGTGGAACACCATATCTTACTCTAGTATAATTAGAGGATTCATTGTAGACATGAACAAACTGGTAGCGGTCAGTAAGATAGGGCCGTAGCCAGGACAGAGCCTGCCCTGTAAGACCAACTAGAGATTCTAGACAGTCTAAGAGAATGTCATGGTCAATTGCATCAAATGCTGCATTAAGATCTAAGAGTACCAGCAAAGAAAGACAACCACGATCAGAGGCCAAGAGTAGGTTACTTTCATTAATGCAGTTTCAGCACTATGATATTGTCTAAACCCAGACTGAAATACTTCATTTATGCCATTTCTCTGTAGGAACAAGCACAATTGTTGGTAGATTTGAGATAGACCTATAATTTGCTAAGTCGATAGGATGAAGCTTAAGTTTCTTAAGAGCAGGCTTGACAACAGCCTCTTTTGGTGATTTTGGTACATATCCAAGACTTAGTGATGAGTTAATCAAGTTTAGTAAGTTACTACTAATCAATAGAGCAATCTCTTTTACAAGCCTTGCAGGAATAGGATCCAATATGCAGCTAGCTGTTTTAGATGAGGATATTAGGTTCAAAAGTTCAGATTCTCCAATAGAGGTAAAAGAATCCAACGTTACTGCATTACTTCTGTGCTTCTATCCACTACAGCAGGACTGAGCGGATTCTGGCAGCAATCTGTGACAGTGGTACTACTTTGGATTATTTTTCTGATGTTAATTATTTTACTATTGAAGAATGCCAAAAAGTTGTTGCTTTTGAGAAGTTGGCATCTGTGGGTATACCTCAGATTGCTTCCTAGTTAGTTTAGACAGAATGAAACAGGAACATTACTTTTGTTATTGTCTATCAGCTGGGAGAGATATGTGGATCTAGCTGTGATTAGGGCTTGTTTGTACATTAAAACACTGATACATTAAATCTTTCCATGCAATTTTGAAAACCCTCCAAGTCTGATGAGCGCCATTTACGCTCCAATTTTCTTGAAACATTTTCAAGTTCACGGGTATGGTCGGTATACCAAGGAGCATATTTCTTATCTTTAAGCATTTTCTTCCTAAGAGGAGCAACCAAGTCAAGACTGCTATGAAGTGAGTGATCAATATTTATCGATACCTGTTCAAGCTCAGATTCAGAAGCTTGGTGGGCTTACCAATCTGGGAGAACGCTGGGGGAAGCCTGTTAACGATACCAGCTGCAGTTGAACAAGTAATATGACAATCATCACTTGCTTTGGAGACAGGCAGAGTAGCAGATCCCAGTAGTACTTCAAATGTTAGTAGAAAATGATCTGAGACTGCAGTATTTAGAGCGAGGATAGACACATACTCCACAGGGATGCTGTGGCTGAGAATCAAGTCTAAATTGTAGTTACCCGAGTGAGCAGGCCCTACTACATTCTGCACAACACCAACAGATTCAAGCAGAGAGGCAAATGCCATACTGCAAGGATCAGAGTCATTTTCCATGTAGATGTTAAAATCTCAAACAATTACAGCTTTGTCAGTATTAACAATTAGACTAGACAGGAAGTCAGAAAACTCTTGAACTAAACTGCTATACGGCCCAGGTAGTCTATCAACATCAACAAGAATAAGTGACGGTGGTGAGTTACGAGCACATGAGCTGACAGTAAGGACCAGGATTTCAAATGTGCTAAATTTGTAACACAACTTCTCAGAAACAGTTACACGAGGCTTACTGTAAATATAGCAGCAACACCACCACCTCACCGATTAGCACGACGGTTGTGTTTGTAGGTGTACCCAGGAGAGGCAGACTCATTTAGTGCCACATAATCATCTTGTTTAAGCAAAGTTTCCATCAAGCAGAGCATACTAAGACTTGAGTCAGTTATGATATCATTTATAAGCAATGCCTTGGGGGTCAAATACCACACATTCCAGAGTCCCAACTTCAACCTGACCTCACAGGTACTGTGTGACAGTGGTTCTAACTTGATATTTATCAGGTTATTAAAGCAGACGTTTTAACTTGGATGTTGGCATATAAGCACAGTTTCAGTCCTCACAGATACTTTATTTGGAATAATAAGGATATTTTATACACAAATCAATAATTGTTTTATCACTCATGGTTTGACAATGGAATTTTGTTAGTTGGTCAGCTGATAAATAAAAATGGTATGTTACTACCCTGTTCTGAATTTTTACAAAAGTTTAAGATACCAATCACACCTAAAGAATATGCTATTGTCTTTGATGCAGTTCGCATAGGTATCCATTAATTCTTAAACAACTGTGATATAACAGAAAATAACATTATCTTGAGGATATTGATGTGAATAAAATATGGACACATCCAGAATGCTTTAGCTTGTGTTTTGTCTCCTACAGCAAAATTATTTTGTTGTTCTATTTCAGTAGATTTACAGTGGAAAAAGTCTTGCTGTGTGCTTAACAAATATTGCTTTAACAGTAGTTTCTTTCAAAATTGTACACTGTATTAATCCTGTACAATATTTCATTTATTTTTTCACTGTGATTATTCAAGTGTGTTTTGGAAAGATATGCAAAATTTTGTCAACAGAAAAACTGGTCTTAATAATTGATATATTTGATGTGATGTTTTGTATTTCATGGTCTAGATAACAATATCCACTATGTAATTCAGCTCCTAATTATCCAAGGCAAATTCCATACGCATAAAGCCTATATGGTCTGACTCCAGACCAGGTTTAAATCGATTTGTCGTTGAGCTACAGCAACATGGCACCCTGATTTCATGTATAAAAAACAAAAAGGCTACGAAGACTTTGAACACTTTAAAGGACTTGCATTTCATTTGACTTTGATTTGGATTTAAAACCCCTGCTTTTTGCTTTTATATACACATTTTTTTCCTTTGTTGTATTATGTTTTTTAATGTTTATATTGTACCTCTTGGTTGTTAAAAATAAGAACGTTTAAAGCAAAAAAAAGGACTGATACAAAAAATCGATACTCGGATTTTGTTGTATGTTTTCAGTGTATCGATGCCAGTGTCAATTATATCGATGCCTAAAACAAATGAATCACTGTCAGGTAAAAAGAAGCTCACGCTGGAACCATAGCCTGCATGTTCTCAGCTGCACAGGCTTTTCCCGCAGTGCGCAAGCGTAGGCGCTCAGTCAAATCCTCGCTGCCTGTTAACAGTATAGTGAGAATATGGCCAGTGGTAGAAAAAGTAGTAAAGTTTAGTCGTACTTTACACCAACAAACTCGAACCCTGCAACGTGTAATCTGTGTAACAGAAGGTATCACATGTTAATAATAACACTCATCTTTTTAAAACATTTACGAAACACATACGCACCCAATGCTTAATCGTTGTCGAATTAAGTTTTAAATTTGTAGTTTTTTTTGCAGGTCTTTGTTACGTATAAAAGTGACATTGTACTGTTTCCAAAAGTCATTTTCTTAATTTTTTTTTTTACTCTACAAAAGCTATAAAATTGACAAGGGATTTACCAATTAATGGATATATTTCTTACTCTTTAGTTGAAGTTGAAATCTTTTCGAAGGAAACCTAAAGTTACTGTAGTCTGAAATGGACCAGACCATGTGACCTGTATCGGCAGAATAAATCTTGGCTATCACCCACCTCTGTAGGTCATACCACAACATTTACGTAAATGAGGGAACCCACACAAAGCTATACAGTTCCATAAATCATACAACTCTTATCTACATGAACTATTTCTTCTTCTTGTACAATGTTTTTTCCTTGACAATGCCACCCTTGGCTTACTGTCTAGGAACCTTGGGCCTTGGACTATGTAAAGCGCTATATACATAAAATTCAATTGAGTTGAACTTGTTGAACAATTTCAGACAACCTATGAAATGCATTCATTTTGAAAATGTACTTTCTTTTATCGTGGGACAACTGAAGAACAGTTGCTGTAGTCCACTTAATCAATTACGTGATAGCTAGATATATAGCTAGATAGATACTCTTATAAGAACGTTCTTAAGTAACAGATAGAAGTAAATGAGACCTAGAACTTTTTACATGGTATGAACACTCACACATATACAGAATATACAGTAAAGGAATACAAGCAGTAGCATAAATACAATCGTGTCTGATAGAATAAGATGAACAGAACAAAATGGAAATAGGCTTTAATAAAGAAGCAATAGTAAAATAAAATCTGTGCCCAGTAACAGGGGCTTTCATGTTTGGCAAGTAATTTTTGTCCCCCCCCCCATTATATCACACGTAATCACAGGGGCAGGTACAACAGTAGAGATTTGGATAAATCCTTTTTTTTTTTTTTTTTTTATAAATTGTTCATTAAAACATCTTACCAGATTCAAACCTTTAAAGCCTGCATAAAAGGACAGCACCTTACCCCCACTGTGCCAGAACAAATCTTCAGGTCAGTCACTTTCCTTGTATAAATTTTCTGATTGAAGAAACTTGCCATCTAAAAACTGTAGAAAATGGAAAACCAGACATACATAAAGTATTTTGCATACACGATGGCATCTCTCTCAGCACAGTGGATTCCTGTCAGCGATTCAGGCCTTCCAGCCCCACAGGCAACAGCATAAGGTCTTTTACCCACTCAGCCACAGCAGCATGTCTACCAAGAAGCTTCTGGTCTACACCTCATGGGGGGGGGGGGGGGGTTTTCCCTCCAACCCCTACATTAAAGCTTAATCAAATTTGCGAGTAAGAATACAAAAAAATAGTAGCCATTCAAAAAAAAAAAAGTGTTACAGCTTCCACCGAGAGCTGTACACAGGTTTGCTGGTGAGGCACGCGGCTTCACGCTTAGCTTGCACGTCTGCCCCTGGAGCACAGGGTATAAGCACAGTGGAGGCCAGGCACTGAGATTTTAGTTCAAAGTTTGGTACTGGTTCACAGGAGTGCCCATCTTTGCTGTCTGTGACTCTCCTGAAACAGACATGTTTAAAGGGGAAGGCACCTGATATTTTAAAGGTTTTGTCCACTACGGTAGTACAGGACAGCATTGCAGACGTGTTTGTAAGCGCCATTGGAGTATGAAAACACATTAGATATCTCAGTTAAAATGTAAACCCTTACACTGGGCGTTACAAGTTTAACCGCCTTACTTATTACAGCACATTGTCATTCAGTGAACAGCACAACACACAAGAGGAATAAAGGCCATAAATCACCAGTCACCGTGAGAGTCAAGCATCCAGCCTTGGCCAGGAGTCCCACCGAAATAAAACCATGTTGATTTGTCATCTGTCCCTTTAAGGGTCTGAAGGTTCCTGGGCACACCCACCCTTTCATTGGGCACTCTACTTTTCCCCTTTTAAACCAGCATCTGAATTAAATTCACAGAGAATGAATTGTACTTCTTTGTTAGGCGGTGCTGCAGAAATCTTTTACCCACAGTTCAATTAACGTGGTGATTAATGATTCCAAAAGTCATCCACTGAAACAAGTGGCAAGTAAAAAAGGTGACTCATTTATCATCTATACAGCTGTGCTCTAGAATTCTGCACTAACAGTATTAAATGATCAATTTTTTAACACAAGACTATATGAAAACCACAATAGTGTAATATTACAGTAAGTACACTGATATAAGCCACTTACAAATCACATGCCCTCTTGACTCAACGGCCACATCTCAGGTGTGAGCTGAGAGCACCGTCTGCTGCCCCACACGACACAGGATGCAATAACACTCAAGACCACTATGGGCAGGACTGACGCTGCATGCTTGTTCTTCCCCACTAATATTCGGAGGGTAAAACATCACTCCCTTTAGATGACCATGATTGCACAGCACAAGTGGACAAGAAAGCAAAGTGTTTACACAACAATGACTTCAACACCGAGGATAGTGACAATGTTACACTGCTGCCATGTTTGATAGGGCATATAAAAAAAATTAAAAAAAATTGCATTCAAGAATCCCCCTTTAAAATATAAAACAAATTTACAAAAGTATAAATATATAAATATGTCATACAAAAATAAATACAATTTTCTCTCTGACAGTCTTTATCCATCTGTAAAATCCACTGTTCCACATCCATCCTGCCGCAGTGCACTATGGGACAGCAACAGGATGCTAGACTCATTGAGAGGGTGGGCGCCCTCTGTGGATGTTATCACCATGCAGCACTGCAGGCCTGTAACAGAGAGACTGTCAGTTTACTCTCTGCGGTGTTAAAGAAGCCTATCACCAGAGGGGCTTGCTCGTACCTGCAGCAGGGTCCATCTCACTGGCCACACCCCCTCGCAGGCACCGGGCCTCACCTGCCACTTCTTCACAGCTGACTGGCTGATCTGAGGTGTCAAGGAGCTCCTGGGTGGAGTCGTCCGGCAGGTAATTTTTGTCCTGTATGTGGCTGTCTGGAGTGCTGGAAAGGGAGTCAGGTATGACAAGCCGGCAGATATGTAACAGTGTCCCCCAGTTGGGGTCCCCTGTCCTCAGCACACACCTGCCGCAGTAGCTGTAAGTCCCAGGGTGGGGCAGCAATGCATCACATTCCACCCGGAGGGCTGTGTCCTCCTGTAGCAAACAAACAATCTCTCAGCATGGTTACAGGTTTACAGCAGCACCCCCCCCCCCCCAGTGCAGGGTGAGCGGTGCTCTCGTACCTACAGATACCACCTCTATCCCTCCCAATGAGGAAACGGACTCACCTGGCACAGGCCGGGCAGCAAGTAGGCGGGCCGCTTGCCATCGGGGAGCTGTTCTGTATGTGGCAGGAGGGTATCTCTGGGGCAGGGGCCTACCAGTGTGAATCCCTGCAGAGGATCCACTGTGTAGCGGCAGGACGGGGCCGGGGGAACCGCACCCAGGAAGCAGAGGTCCGGTGTTTGCTCTGAAACGGCATAGCCAGGCCATCACAGTCAGGCCATAGGGGAAGAGGACATCACGATCAGGCAATGGGGGAGGGCGCCGTCCCCACAGTCACACTCACTCTGCTTGGCCCATGCCCTCCACAGGCACAGTGGGATGAAGGCTACGATGATGAAGACAAGTGCCCCCAGCACCACACCCACGATTAAGTAAGGTAAGTCGCTGGGTCGGGGCAAGGGACCTCCAGAGCGCTCTGTCCCCTGTGCGGGGGGCTCCGTGGGGGGAAGCCGTGGATGTCTGCGTGCTGGAGAGGGCGGAGAGGGTCAACACAAGAGACAACAGTCTTTCCCAGGCAGGCTGGAGAAACCCCCACAGCTTACCTTTGGTCTCCAGGATGACCACATTCCCAAAGTCACTCTCCCCGCCCTCATTGAAGCACTGCATCTTTATGTCGTAGGCAGTCTCTGGCTGAAGGTCCGTGATCGAGTGCCAGTACCGGTCACCTGACAGGGTAGGTGGAGTTTTACAACCAGACTGTTCTCTCTCTCTCTCTCTCTCTCTCTCTCACACACACACACACACACACACACACACACACACACACACACACACACACACACACACACACACACACACACACTTACCCTCCACCACATCCTTCTTGTAGTCACTGTCGTTGTCGCTGTCCGTGGGGCGGTAAAAGATGTAGAAGCCATAGATAGGGGTGTTGTTGCTGAGAGGTGTGTACTATGGGGGAGAGAGAGAGAGAACGAGATGATGAGGTCTGTGAGTCTCACTGCAGGTCCGCCCATTCTCACACAATCCTCACCGTCCACTTCAGAATGATGGTGGTCTCGTTGATGGCCTCGTTGTATGTGATGTATGGCCCATTGACGGGTCGCTTGGGACTGCCATGGGTACCCCCCACCACAGCATAAGCTTTGGATGGCGCACTTGGGGGGCTCTCACCCAACACGTTCACCGCTCGTACCCGGAATTTGTAGGACATGCCTAAGAGGGAGGCGGAGGACAGTGTCAGGGTGGGTGGGAGGTGGTGGGGCTGCATAGAGGGGCAGGGCACTGACTCACCCTTCTCCAGCCCAGACACCTCTACGGAGAGCCGTGACGGGGGGATGTTGTCCACAGCGAGGACCCAGTCAGACCCCGCCTTGCTCAACTTCTTGTATTCGACTCGGAAGGACTGAATGGGGAAGCCCCGGTTTCCACGAGGGATCCACGTCACATAGGCTGATGTTTCGGTTGCCATGGAGACAGTGGGCCGGTCTGGTGCCTCTGGAGCTTCACGTGGAGACAGGAGATGGAGACATGACCACGGGGAGTTAAATCCATGGCGGAGGGGTGAAGGATGGGGCACTTACCAGACAAGCGTGGGGATAGTACAGGAACCATTCTGGGGGGATCACTTTGTCCTCCAGGGCCCTGAGGCTTCCGGCCTACAAAAAAAATGAAGACAGCAACTGTACTGTTGTCTGTTTATACCCAGCCACACCCATGCCACACCCACCATCTCTGGTACCTCTGCCAGTCCTAAAAGTCATCATGGCGGGCTGGCCCAGACCGGCACAGTTTCTGGCTGCCATCTCCACCTCGTACAGGCTGGTGGGCTCCAGCTTAGCCAGCGTCAGCTTGTGGAGTGACCCAGAGACTCCTGTGACGGTCCAGTCACCAGGGGGGTCACCGGCCTGAAAGAGAGGGGAAGAGCTAAAGAGGTACCATCCCCTTGCAGTCCCTTTACCTCCCCCAGCAGCCTAGTCTCTGCTCCCTCACCTTCCTGTATTTGATGACATATTCCAGCAGGGGGTGCCCCCCATCCCGCCTCGGTTTCCAGGTCAGTTCGTAAAGGTCAGCCCTGCCAGTGCGTGGCTGGCTCAGGATTACCGGGGCCTCTGCCAGCGACATAGGCCCCAGCGGCTCCGTGCAGCCCGGGGGCACCGGTGTAGCTCCATCTGGACGCAGAATGTCCGGAGAGGGCAGCCTACCAATGCGGGACATCCCTGGGGAAGGACGGGGCCGTGGGAGGGGGGGCGACTCACCCGCAGGGATGGTGAGCAGGTAGGCAGAGGCTTGGGCACTGCCCACGCCGTTCTCAGCCATGCACTGGTAGACGCCATCGTCCTGCGGCCCCACCTGCAGTACACGCAGCATGCGGGCCGACAGCCGGTGCCGTGATGACGGAACCAGGGGTAGCCCGTTGTGCAACCACGCCACGGAGGGCACCGGTTTCCCTCGCGCCAAGCAGCTGAAGCGCACGCTGCCCCCCCAGGGGACGGACTGCCGCTGGAGCTCCATGCTCACCTGGGGGGGCTCTGGGTGGTAGGAAGGCAATGGCACGGTCAGCCCCATCCACCCAAGTGAAACCATGATCGTAACTGTGAGGATGCCCACATCCCCAACACGCTTGCCCATAATCTCAAGGCTCTGCCCCCAGGGCTACTCACCAAACACCTGGACGTCATAGAGCACGGAGGCAGCGCCCGGCACGCCCATGCCATTGTCAGCCCGGCAGACATACGTGCCAGAGTCGGCCTCGTCGACAGCGTCAATCAGCAGGTTGCTCAGCAGGAAGCGCGTGTTGTTGTGAAGCAGCAGCTCAGTGCCATCTTTGGCCCATGTGACCTGCGGGGGTGGGATCCCACTGGCCACACACTCTAGCACCAGGCGCTGGCCCTTGGTGACCATGATGGAGCGGGGGGTGGGGGGGTACACTATCCGCGCCCTCTCTGGAGGGGACCCGGGTTGGGAGGGTGAAACACCAGTTACCCAGAATTCTGGGGGGGGGGGGGGGGGGGGGGGGGGGGGGGGGGGGGGGGAGAGGGGGGAGGGGTGGGTCTGCGGGAGGGGGTCGGGGGGG
>JAACJT020000064.1:14945606-14956245 GCA_009936485.2 Gymnarchus niloticus | reverse complement strand
AGATCTTTGGTTTGCAAAATAGAGAAGTCTCCATCCTGAAAATCAAATCCATAATTTCATAGTGACACAGCCTGGGCTGGGCTGCCTTACGTCGAACTCGCAGGCGGTCAGTGGATGCTGACGTCTTCACTTCCTGCGTGACGGGGTTGTATGCGGCACACACGTACGTGCCTTCATCCTCCACGCTGGCGTTGATGATCTGCAGGTTTCCCGACGGCATGATGAGGTAGTTCCCTACAATCCACAGAGGGGGTGCTGTTCAAAAACTCTGCTCACAGCGCCATTACAGTCCAAATTAACCACCCTTTTTGACTGAGGAGAAATGGGAACAAATTTCATCGTTAACAGCACACACATACAGCACTCCAGCCAGCTCAGCCCATTTCCGACAGCAGGTACAACCCCCAGCATGACACCAGGGCTCACCTCTGGAGGACTCCAGCCACTCCTGTTTGACGCTGTAGCGGACCTGAGCCTTGGGCTGGCTCTCTGGCAGGTGACACTCGATGACTGCTGTGTTCCCCTCATCCACCTCGATCTCCTGCTGGTCGTCTGGCTCAAAGTCCCGAAGCTCTGTTTACAGAGAGGCAGACATCACAGTCACCCTGACCGCACAACGAGAACCAAAAAGCTGTCAGTCCACAGCCGCCGCCTCCCGGCTCGAGGGTTAACGGTAAAGGGAGAGATGGGGGCCGTGAGCAGCCGGCTCTGATGCTGTCCAGGCTGCTTGGGACTCGGCCCAGACTGCTGCTATGCATCCAGCCGGCGCCAGAGAGCCGGACAGCCCAGAGGAGCGGAGCCATCGCGTCCCAAGCAGCCTTCAGGGTAAGCCCCGCCTTCGGCTGGCCAGTCTGAGCAGCAGAGTCTGTTTACAGTGCTTAAAGCAGGGAAAAGGACTGTGGTCCAGCCGAACAACCACACCACGACCATGACCATGACCATATGCCTACAGATGGAGAACGAGAAACTTATACGAGTGTAAGGGGCCCGGCTGAGGGCCCTGGAGGGGAGAGGCCCCGCTTGTTAAATCAATCTGTGTGTTTTTCAGGCAGCCCCCCTTCAGCTACCATGCCGACACTTAACTCCATCGTAGCCAGGCACGCTGCTGTGTGGTGCATGTAAAAGGGTGTCCATGTGACCCGGCAGCCTATCATCCACCGGTTAGATGACGCAAATGTGCTCTCAGGTGGAGATGGGGGTTCAAACCCCCCCCGAGTAAGAACTCCCATAAGTCTTAAATGCGTGGAATTTTCAACAATCACCATCACGTAGCATCAGTCAATAGCAACCTGCAAATAAAGTTAAGCAAGATGAAGTACACAGCATTCTCAAACTAGTCTCAAAGTATCAACTATCCTGTTTACTACTTTACCTAATAGTCTACCAACTATTCCTCAGTACAAGAGCACCTTTATCAGCCTCCTGTACTTTAATTGTCAGCTGCCCCCACTTTGTTTCCGTTGCACAAAGACTTGGCAGAATACACTGCACATGCGTATAGCATTTTAGCAATAAAAACCTCACAAATGCATAAAATTCACACCAAACAGTTTAGTAAAAACTGACAGTGGCACTAGTTGGGGTTTTCAAACACTAAAATTACTTTTTTAGTGCATATCGGCCCAAGAAAAGCAGCAGAAAAATAATATATTTGACCATTTTGGTGTTTGCTAAAAGCACCAGACCATTAAAAATAAACTTTTTGAAGAATACCTACAGGGAGGGGGGTATGTCCAAAATAGAGGGGTGATTGAATGGTGGAGACAAGCATTTAAGGCTTAAGAGTGGAGCAGATGGAGGAAGAGGCCCACCCATGAGGTCATATTTCAAGACAAGGAATCCACTTGAGCTGCACCCACAGGGAGCCATCACCCTGCCAGGTCGAGCAAAGCATCAGACAGTGCATAACCATGATTCATTCTTAGTGTCAGGCTGGAAAGAAGCGGCACAACCAGGAGGAAACGCAGCATCCCTCCCACAAGTGCTTTTCGGTGTAAGGGATGGGGGGCAGGAAGGAATAGGTGAGAGTACTGTGGGGGCACGTCTGAGAAGGACTGGGAGAGCCACACGCACACACACGGTACTCACTGGCTGCAGTGACATTGGCAGAAACGCTGGCCACTGCCCCCAGGCTGGTACTGGCCACACATTGGTAACATCCGAGAGCGAGTTCGCTGAGGGCCTGGATGAACAAGCTGCCAGTTCGAAGCTGCGCCCCTAGCTGGCTCAGGTCATCCTCAGCCAGCTCCCGGCCGTTCAGACGCCAGCTAATGTTGACGTGAGGAGGTTGCGCTTCGCAACGCAGGACCACGCTGCTACCCAGCTTCTGGACCACTGAGAGTGGCTCTTCTGTGAGGGCGGGAACTCCATCTGTAGCAGAAAGCCATGGTTAGCAGCAGAAGATCTGGGAATCAAAACGGGGAGAAGGTCACAATCACACCAAACGTTATATCAGGTCAAAGGACCCAGGGGCCAAGCTAAGCAGGAAACCGCATCCCAGTAAGTAGCTGAGTGGTGAGGGATCTGCTCACCGTGAGCAGAGGCTCCACCCAGCTGGCCACACAACAGCAGCAAGAGACCCAGCAGCAGCCGAGAGCACCGCCCACATCGCTGGGGGAACGAGTGGATCATCACCCGCATCACAGCGCCTGCATGTAGATCAGAGACACAGACAGGTCAGGTCAGCTGCTACAAATATGAACTGTTGAAGTTGAGGGGAACAACTGAACTGCCAAGCTGCACTATGCTAAAATAACAACCAGGCCAGTGGTAAGCAAGTATAAAAGAACACCAAATGACATCACTGCAATCCCAGAGCAGTGCAAAACATCCATTCACAAAGTGGACAAACCAAAACAGATAACTGCAATCAAAGCGAATCAACACTGATCAACCAAACCAATCACCCAGAGTAAGAAATCGAAACTTCAAAATCAAAAACACCAAACTGCAAAGGCAAAACACCAAACACCAAGAAGCACTACAATCAAAACAAACAGCGAATGAGAAACAAACTACACACCAAACAAACAGCACTGAAGACAGAAAGAGTCACTCAACCTGCCAAGGACAGACATGAGAGAGATAGATAGATACTGTGTTAATCCCCGAAGGGAAATTCAGGGATATCAGGCAGTCTCACCTGGTGTAACTGATACAGGTATAGGGGCCAGCAGACAGAGGTTGCATTCAGCCAGGATGGGGGAAAGGAGGAGGAAAAAAAATTGAAAAGATTTCAAACTCTAAAGACGAAGTAAGGGTGTGTGTGTGGGTGTGTGTGCGCTCTGTCTAGCAGTTAGTGTAGGGAGGTCCCACCCCCCTCAGGGTGCCTCTGCCAAGTTTTCCTGAATTCTTTCCTGTCAGGTTAAACTAACAACTTCCCGTCAGCATGGAGAGGGTGGTCCTTGACTCCAAGCCTGCCAGCAACCCCCCCTGTCATTAGTGCAAATGATTAACGAGCCTGCAGAGTTCAAGTCAGAGGAGCTGGAGGCATCTCTCTCTCTCTCTCACACACACACACACACACACACACACACACACACACACAACCAAGGAGGCAGCAGAGAAGCACATACTGATCTTCGCCAGGACCTGGGCTTTGAGGATCCTGCAGCAAATAGCGTAGGTGATGTGGGTGCCCACCCACCCATATGGGTGAGCAGCTTGCAGCCCACTACAGTGCCAAGTCGCACACACGCATGTTTAGTGCAGCTTCCAAGGCAGCAGTTTGCTGGTCCAGGAAAAGAATGCGACCGCGCTCATATTTCCTGTTTGATATTCAGATCATTCTCTGGAACAGGCGCAGATAAGGGAGCACCGATAAGGGAGCACGAGTGTGTACATGAGAGCAGGCCGTGATGGAGGAGTGCGCAGGCCCATCTCCCTCTGTGGATAAACTCCCTTTGACAACCCTGATAATTGGATAAAACTTGGCTCTCCCTTCTGGAAGTGCCCTTTTGTCACTTCACATTCCATCTGCTTTCTAGCATGGGAGACCCCCCCCATTCTGAATATTCATCATCCACCAGGCCTATTTATACCATCCAAGCCTCTCCGTTCTGCACAAACACCACAATGCCCCCCCCTTTAGACAAACACAAGCGGTGTCAAGTGCAAGGAGGGCTGCCTTCAGTGGCCTCCCCAGGTCCAGGGCCCACAATAGCCGCGTGCATAGCGAGCATACGGACGGCCCGTTGCCCTGGGCGACACTAACAGGCAGAACGCAGCTTAATAGAGTGGGGCTTCATTGTGATGCACTGAGGCGAACAGAAGACAACAGCCTGAGGGTCCCACTTTCAAAGGGGGCCGTCTTTCCCTGAAGAGCCGGAGGGAGAGCTGATGGAGGATCTGTGTGTCTGCGTCACAAGGGCCTCCATGCATTCCCACACTGGACAGCTGACCCCCCCAGGAGCGTCTGCGTTTCAAAACGTGTGGAGATCCACACGAGGGCTCGCCATGTTTCCTTCTCAGCATCAACCAACGGCCTCCAAAGTCACATGAAGCTGCAGGCACACCTGCAGAGCCCCCACCAAAATGGGGACACCAAGCTCCCACCCCCATGCCCACCTCACATTAGCAGGCCCCCCACTCACCAGCAGGCGCCAAATGGGTAGCTTAGCAGCCCAGCATTAGCATGAGGTAAATAAAGGCAGATTTTAACAAGCATTTAACAAGGTCCTCACCACACAGCACAGGACTCCGGGAAGGTTGCCCAGCCCACCCCCAGGACAACACGCTTTCACATTTCCATCCTCCGAGTGCTCAGAGCATCCTCTGGATGAACTGCAGTCAGGCTTCCCGAAATTAAACTGAAATGTCACACAGGACCCTTAACAACAACACAGGATGACAGATCAGGTTTTTTCTGCAAACAGACAAGCGTGACAGGTGACACTGCTTCATGCGGACTGCCTGGCCGTCTGTTGGTAACTTGATCCTCCCCACTCCACAAAAGAGCACCTTAACCCAGGTTTTGGTGGGACCTGGAGGGCACTCATGAAGGGAGAGGCTTCACCAACCATATAGGACAGGTTTCTCAGGTGTGAGAGAGGGGGATCATCAGGTTGGATCTGTGTGAATTAACAACAGCAGACTGTATGCGTGAAGTCATCGCTGAACCCCTTTTCAGAGGAAAGGGGTGCACTGGTACTGACGAAGCCTAAGAACACACACCCATACACACGTGCCATGAGAAGGGGGCCTCTCAGCACTGCTCACAGACTACGAATGGAACCAATTACAAATCTCCACATTATACTGCAAGAATGAGGAAATTCCGACAGGCTGCCCTCCATCCAACTCCAAGACGAGGACGGGTTGTGAGACTGGCCTTGGTGGGGGACTCCTCTGCCCCCCTCCCCCCCATTTACCAGCCCAGAAAACAGCAGGGAAGCTCAGCTGTGCCACCACCAGTCACACACACACTGTTCACATGTGACACACACAGAGTTCCCACTCTGAGAAGATCCAGCACCTCTGCTGGAGCCCACAGAAACTGCAGGTCACTCAACCCACCCGTGGGGCCTGGAGACAGAATCTAGAGAGAAGAGTTCTGGGGTGCCAAGCCTCACCTCTTGGTTCTTTCCCACATGTGCACACGCGTCCACCCAGCAGAGAGCATGACGGGATGTCGTCTGTGTGCGGCACCGTATGCGTGGTGCTCGACAATGTCGTTCCCAAACCCTGCAGCTTCTCATTCCAGAGAAACCACCATCTGGGGAATGAGTGGCTCCCCACAGCTTCCACTCACAGATGTGCCCATGCCCCACCCCCCCAATACCAGTTGTTTACTGAACAGGTGGAGGGACTGACCCAAGAGAGCAAGCAGAGCAAAAAAGATGGGGGCATATTTCTATAATGGAGAGGAGCCGAAGCTGGTAAGCAAGGGCCCCAGAGGCTGATGGAGCATGTCAGTCAGATTAGCAAGCCCTTTAAACGTGGCCCCCATACTGAGAGAACAAACTAAAGTGACACACGGCTACAGGGTGCATGCAGACGCCACAGGCTCCTTAGCGGGCTTGCAATCGTCACATCCCACTGGGTGGGGGAGCCAAAATCAAACTTCTGATTAAAAACTTTTGATTGGATCAATAATGGAGTTACTCCTTTGACCACTGAGACACAGCAAAACCACACAGCCAGGCTGGATACTGGGATGCAAAGCCCACCACACCTTCCCAGGGCGGCCCGTCACCGAAGTGTCAGCTCCTGTTCAGGAGGGTTCATCGTCGCCTTACCAGGAATTATTATTATTATTATTTTAGGAATAAATGACGGTCGGCTTCAGACTCCCGAGATAATGTAGGGCTGCTACTACAAACAGAGTAAACCGCACAATTAAAGGCAGTGGACGTGGTAGCCAGTGGGGGCGCCGCATGTAAACCCGTTTAAAGTCCCAGTAGAGGACATCCTCCTACTGCATAAACAGAGAGAAAAAGACGAAACGGGAACAAAACCGTTTCAGTGAATGAGAACGTGTCGACCAGCGGGCTACAGCATTCTGTCCGGAGCGGTAATGAGCTTGGCCCGCTAGCCGGAGAAAACGGGAGGGGGGCAATGGCTCCTATGATGGTGAGGGGGAAACGGCCCGCAGAGATTCACCACGAAGTATATGCACAGCATGAGTGGACGAACACCCTCAGTGTACCCCAGTCGACATCAGGAGGAGCCGAGCTTTACTCAAAGGACGGGAAACTTACCCGAATTGCCGGGAAAGCGCCGCACTTTACCCCGTTCTCCGAGGCAAGTCGAGCCCTCTTTTCTAGAGCACAGCGCCGCCGCCTCAGTGATTCACAGACATTGTCCCGGGCCTGAAAGGGGACCTTTTCGGATGACTGAGCTCCCTAACAGGCGCTCTTTGCTGCTCCGCTGCAGTCCTCCCACCAAAGGGGGTCGGAACAATGGTGGCCGTCCAAATCCGAGGTTTGCGGACCCGCACTTGGCTGTATAACTGGAACGCTCTTCCCTGGGAGTTTTGGACCCCGACCCGAAAACTCGCACGAAAAGAAACGACGCGAAGACGTGCGACTGGAAACAAATACAAAAGTTTGCAAAGTTATGCGCTGGAAGAAACTCCCCCCTCAGCGGCCTCCGCAAGCTCCGCCCCCCCTCGCGGTTTCCACAAGCTCCTCCCCCCCCTTTTTTTGAGGCCTCAGTAGCCCCGCCCCCCTCCCAGATGCGATTCGCTACGGTCCCCGTCGAGGCGGAGCTGAGCGCCGTCCCGCTCCAGAGCCGTGCCCACGCCAAGTTGCTCGGGCACGTCTAGCGACCATTCACGCTGGAATTCTCCCGCATCCGCGCGAGCCCGTGAGCGCGCTTTTTAAACTTCTATAACCAAGGATTGGCACAATAAATATACGATAAAATAGTATACTGATTGTGGTTTACCAGCAGCATTACAAAGTCAGTAATTCCAGCACAAAATCACTCCCAACATTTAATACATAATGAACAAATAACAATGTAGCACGTGCTGCAGTGTAGGTATACACATTCTTGTCAACCTGCAAGGTGCACTATCCTAATACCATAATAGGCTAAACAGGTTGGTTTAGAAATTAGAATTCTACTAAAATCAAGCATCAAATGCTTCAACGAATTTGCCTCAATAGATGTAACATTTTATAAATAGAATGACTTCTAAAATATTTCAAATTTTCTCCTGAATGTAAGTTACATGCAGGAAGTATTAGGAAAGTATACATTTTCAATTATAAGAGCAGAAAAAGTTAGCAAAAAAGCATTCACTACTTTTCTTGTATGACATTGGATTGAAAAAGGAACAATAAGGAAATTCAATTAAATTCAATTATATTTATATAGCACCTTTAACAAGAAGCACTGTCACAAAGGGCTTTACACAGTCTCAGGCCCAGAGTCCCCATAGAGTAAGCCAAAGGCGACAGTTGCAAGGAAAAACTCCCTCAGGAGGAAGGAACCTTGGGAGAAACCAGACTCAAGGGGGAAGCCCATCCTCCTCTGGCCAGTACCAGGCTGAACAAATTCATTAGTACAATTAAGAACGTGATTTTGTATAACAGTTAGGAGGACAACAGGGTATTGGTGGATCCAGTTAGGCGATTAGGATTGAAGAGCAAGTTCTGTGGCTCAGGAGGCTTCAAGCCAGTCAATGTGGACAGCTGAAGTGGAGGGAGGGTGTGGTAGGCCAGCAGACAATACTGGGATCTCTTGAATCTGAACCTCTGAAAGAAGCACTCCAAAGAGGGGGGCGTGGGAGAAAGAGAAAGTGTATGAGCGGAGCAGCAATTTAAGGCTGCAGATTAATTGTAAATAAAATAGCAAGAGCCCCGGCATAACTATATATGGCAGCATAACTATGAGGGACAGACCATTGGGGACACAGGCATGTGGAATCATTGAACGCCAGCACTCCAACAACACAGAACATGCGAAGCAGGAGTGACAGCACTGACAGAACAGTTCATCCAAAGTGAATGGCACTGATCCCCACCCAGCTCTACACCTCAGCCTATAGCCTAATTGGGGAGAGAGTAGCTACCTAAGATCTCTAAGGTGTAAACTAGACTAGAAAGGTCCCTTTTAAGCCTAGAATTAAAGATAGAGAGTGAGCGAGATAAGAAATAAGCTTTACAGTTCACGTTATGGTCAAGGTGTTTTAAAAAAAAGTTTTTAAACACTCAAATGCTAATGCATGAAGGAGGAATTTGAACTATAGATGAGTGAGCCACCAAGGGACGTAAGCACTAATACAAACACTCTTCCTCCTCTTCCCCATCTTCACATAAACACACTGACATTTGTGTCCATCGTCATAACAAAACACACACTGATACTAGAGTATTCCTCCACCTCTTCCTCCTCCTCCACATATAAACACACTGATATTTGTGTCTTTCCTCTTTATTTAACAACACGGATCCTTGAGTACTTTCTCCTCCTCCTTGCACTCACACACAGCAGCACATGGCTCCTCCTACAGTCCTTCATACTCTCTGCAGGCTGCGTTAGGCCCAGACAAAAGCCATTGTGTCCAAGCCATAAAAGACCCATTAACCATGCTGCCACGATAGGCCCATGCCCACTACTGCTCCCACAGTATGTCCTACTCCCATCATGCCTCACTCTCAGCACAGTTCAATCCCAGCATGCCTTGTGGCTGCTTCCCTTGGGACACTCAGCTCAGCAAGCCACCAGCGGTTTGGCTGCCGGCCCGAGGGTACTGTTTCTGGATGCTTGCTGACTGGAACAGTCTCTGTGCCCCTGAAGGCTCAGAGCAGTGTGTTCTCAGCCACATACCGAGCCCCCAGCGCTCCCCCAGCCAGCCCGCCATTCAGCCGGCGCCATGGTAACGAGCCCCTAGTAGAGGCCCTCTGGCTGACTTCAGCAGCTGCGTCACTGTGACAGACTGCAAGCGTGCAAGTGCACACACACACGCACACACACACACACACACGCACACACACACACAGAATTTCATATGTGACAATATGCTGCACGGGCTGTGAGTCTCTGAAGGGCCAATATTCACACTTTAATGAGAAAAAAAATACATTTGTCGTTTATCAGCTACAGCTAATTAACTCACTGAAAAGTTAGATGGTGAGTTCATGTACCATTCATCGTGTGATAGATCGCGTTCAGACCCCAAACCCCAATGTCCACCACCACACCATATCCACCCCTACTGACACCATGACGGTTGTTTTTTGTTTTTGCTTCATGCCCCATAATGAAACCCATTTTCACTGCCGTCCCCAAATAAAGTCCGCATTCCTCCCCCCCACTCGGTCCCTGTTTGTCGGCCTGCCTTCAGACTCACGGCACTGAACTGAGCCTAGTTTCCTACGTTTACAGGTGAGTCAAAGCAGAGTGTTTTTCCAGGGCAGGTTTGCAGGCTTAAAGAATGTTCTGGTTAGGGTTCCATACGGCGGTATCAGAATGTATTGGTGGGAGGGTACAGACTGAAAAGTGCAGACTGGCAGGAGTGTGGCTGAGATAGGATGCTGATGGAGGTGGTCTTTGGGTGCATGCTGATTTAGAATATTACAAGTACGTATGTGGTGGTGCTCTTCTTTCATCTTGGACAGATCTTGGGCACAATTCTACTGCTTCTTTCACTCAGATCATGAGGTACACCTGTACCTGAAGGCTGTCTGGATGCAAAACAGGGCGTACTTTTGTACCCTTGAACCAGATGAAGAACCAGAACTGCAGCAGTTCTTTTAGTGATTAACTGTAAATGCACGAAGGTGCACTGGAGTTAATGTGAAAGAATCCTGTGAGAATCTTGTGTATTTCTAATCTTGTGGGGACCTTCCATTCATGTCTTTTGGCCTAACCCTAATCCTAACTATGACAACCATAACCCTTAGCCAGGCCTAACCTTAACCATAAGTAACCCAACAAAACACAAGACTTTTGGCTATTTAGGTTTTTTGATTGTATTCACAGATTTTTATAAAATTGAGTCTTTTCTTGTGGGGGCACAACAAATGTCCTCACAAGGTAAAAATGTCAAGTTTTTATTACCTCCTGGGAACATTTTGTCCCTACAACGTACTATAAACATGGTACACACACATGCGCGCGCGCGTGCGCGCACACACACACACACACACACACACACACACACACACACACACACACACACACACACACA